>JAUMHG010000236.1:17589-32194 GCA_032359395.1 Enteromius anoplus
TATATATATGTAAGAATTGAAAAGGGGTAATTTTATTACGTTAAATCAATATATTTAATTAGCTTCTTGTTTTATCTAGGTAAATGAACCTCAACGATTTAAGTTGATATTATTTGAACAAGGAATACACTCTACTGTCCAATCCGTGCACTTTTTAGCTCAGTTTAGTGCGTTTTTACCAGTTTTGCCTTAATTAGTGGCCATCGAACCAATACAAACTCTAGTGTTTCTTTTTCCCTGTATGAGAGCAGGGTAGCTTTAACATCTGGGCAAACACGTTACAAACACAATACACAAGACAACGATTCTTAATAATGAAACACAATTTATTGAACTATTCTATAACATGAGTTACCTAGGAATACTCAACACACACATTCATACACGGTTCTAAGGATAAAAACCAATTGTTTCACTAAAAGTGCAAAGTACTTGCTACTAGCTCTGGAATCACGACCAGAAGTAATTCACCAAGCAGAGATTTAAGCTTATCATTAACTTTCAGTTGCACCATCAGCGAGAAAGGAAGGTATTTGTGTTACCGCTCCGAGGGAGAAATCAGCTGATGGGCTCGACTAAGGGAATCCCAGGACTTCTGGTTGGCTTTCTGATGTCTGAGGTTTACTGGATGCTGGTTGAGGCATTTGTCTGCAAGTGGGTTGTGCTTTGAAATTCGAGGAGTTAGAATGAACTGTTTCAATGAGTTCTTGAAAGAAGGTAAAATGTGCAGATGTGATGCACAATAGCAAAGACATGCAAAACTGGAATGCGGATCACAGCTTCTCTGCTTTTCTCCACATGTTTGCCATTGCCGTTTCCTTCTTGAGGTGTTAGATGATGTGGATCTTTTTAAGTAGATGAACACGGAATGTTCTTTGGATTCCATGTTTTAACCTGTGAACTTTGTTCCGCCCCACCAGGGGGACATCCAATCAGTTCAGTGCTGCATAATTTAACCAGCATTAACCCAAGAAATGTTTTAGAAGTTGGTCAGATAAGTTTCTAAAGTTTATAACTTCTGTTCTATCTGAAATCTACATCAATCCCTTATTGTATAAGGAATTTATGTCTCATCTCAACAATTGGATTAAACGTCTCAGGGTTATGAATATAACCCCTGTTCCTTGAAGGAACGAGACACTACGTCAAAACGCTATGGGAACGCCTCCAGCTTGACCATGCTCTGAAATTGCTGTGTAAACTGTCCAACGAAGTTGCAAGACAGACCCACAGGTGACGTCATCATCCAGGATAAAAGCACATGCGAAGCGGTGCACGCCAGCCCTCAGGCATGAAGCAAGCACCCATAAGGGGGCGCCGGGGGTGTGGCAGGAGACGCAGTGTCTCGTTCCTTCAAGGAACAGGGGATATATTCATAACCTTGAGACGTTCCTTTTCAGGAACTCGAACTGCATCGAAACGCTATGGGAATGAGATACCCATGCCCCCAGACCCCCAAGCCCCCGCCCAGTGTGGATGCAGCACACTTAAGGTATGAGGACCACCGAGCCGGGTGCAAAGGTCAAAGGGGAAGACCAACCTGCTGCCCTGCAAATGTCCAGAACCGAGACACCTGCTAGAAAGGCCTTTGAGGCCGCCACACCTCTAGTTGAGTGAGCTCTAACTCCCATCAGTGAGGGGAGACCGTCATAAGATGTAGAGATTTCCTTCACAATTCATCTGCTTAGGGTCTGTTTAGAAGCAGGCAGACCCTTACGAGGAGGACCAAAGCAGACTAACAGTTGGTCCGACTTCCTCCAACTAGCAGACCTGCGTATATAGACGTCTAGTGCTCACACTGGACACACATACTTTAACCCTTTTTGGTCCACCTCCCCGCAAAGAGGTGGGCAGAATACCTGAAGTAACACTGTCTGCGATGGGACTGAAGGAACCTTAGGGACATAACCCGTTCGCGGGTAAAGGAGGACTCTAGCCAGACCGGGCCAGAAGTCCACACATGAGGAGGCCACTGATAAGGCCTGAAGACCCCCTACTAAAGAAGCCAAAGCCAATAAGACCACAGTCTTAAGGGTGAGGAAACAATCAGAGACTTCCTCTAATGGTTCAAAGGGGGCTCGGGAGAGAGCCTTAAGCACCACCGCGAGATCCCAAGTCGGAACTCGGTAGCGAATAGGAGGACTCAGCCTCATTGCACCCCGGAGGAAACGCACCACTAATTGGTCTCTACCCACTGAGTGGCCATCTACAAGCGAGTGGAAGGCCACAATTGCCGCCACATACACCTTGAGTGTTGAGTAGGTTAACCCTGTGGATAGTCTAGCCTGCAGGAACTTCAGAACTGTACCAATCGGGCAGTTACAGTACTACTACTACTACTAACAGTAGCTCCATTTCCTGGCGGATTCTTGCCAGAACTCCTGGGATCAGACTTTTCGGGGGAAAAGCGTACAGATGAAGCCTCGGCCATGTCTGTGCCATAGCATCCAGATCCAACGGGAGACATACGTGCCCGCATTGAGACTGAGTCCCACACCACAACGAGATAAGCAGCCGGAGAAAGTTCGCTCTTCTTGGTGTTTAGTCTTAACCACAGCGTCTTCATGTGAGCTAGGACAGCATCTCGATGCCTGTCCACCTCGCCTCGAGAATGGGCTAGAATTAACCAATCGTCTATATAATTGAGGATTCTGATGCCCTGTAGCCGCAACGTAGCTGCATCTACCGCCTTCGTAAATGTACGGGGTGAGAGTGCCAAACCGAAAGGAAGGACCCGATATTGGTAGGCTTCGCCCCTGAAAGCATACCTCAGGAACTTCCTGTGAGAAGGATGGATAGACACGTGAAAATATGCGTCCTTGAGATCGATCGTGACAAACCAGCCCCTTGACCTGATTTGAGGCACGACATGCTTTATTGTAAGCATTCTGAATTTCAGCTGACTGACTTAACAACTCTGTTGCCTGAGATCTAGTATGGGCCTCAGCCCTCCATCCTTCTTTGGAATGACAAAATAACGGCTGTAAAAACCTGTCATCCTTAACTGAGGAGAAACCACCTCTATAGCTTTTTTGTGTAAGAGAGTAGCTGCCTCTTTCTCTAACACCAGAGTTTGTTCGGGAACCACCAGTGTAGGGAGAATCCCACTGAACAGAGGAGGTGTTTGCTTGAATTGAATGCAATACCCTCTTTTTACAATATTTAGAACCCATAGAGAGATAAATGGTAGACTGACCCACGCCAACATAAACTCTACTAAGGGAACCAGCCCCTCGGGACTTCCACCGGCTGGCCAGCAGAGGGCGGAGTAGACTGCTGAAACCTCCCCCTCGGGGGAAGCGCGCACCCCAGCCCTGCTGAGACGCATCCCAACGAGGAGGCCGGAGAAGATCGGAGGGCACTGTGTTTTGCTGTGGCAAAACCCGCCTTTCTTCCCGGGGGCTCGCCCTCAATATGTCTATAACACAAAGATCAGGATCTCTTAGGGTGCTCTCACATCTGTGGTTCGGTGCATTTGGTCCGGACCAAGGGCAACAACTGATACATTGTAGCATTTTTCTGCCGTTTTGGGTCCTTTTCACACTACACTGATTGCTCTGGTCCGAACCAGTTTAAACGAACCAAAATGCAGTCATGTGACAACATCTACATCACTCGTTGGCCAGATGTGCCATTAAACGTATTTCGTAAACTGCTTTTTAATTGGTCAGAATTAACGTGCGGGAAAATTCCAATGGAACTCCCGGAAGTAAACAAAGTGAGGAGACAACAAGCCGGTAGACAACATGCCGCTATTAAGTATGGAGGGATGACTGCGCTGGCTGATTGTATCGCTGGTCATCATATACTTTATAGTTTGTATACATCACTTTAGACAAACTCTACATTTTGAGAAAGAAGCGCGGATACGGCTAGAAAAAACAATGTTTTAATGCACTGGAAACGGCGAAGGCGCATCGCAAGTCACTTCAGGGAAAGCATGAACAAATATTGTCAACAAATACGTCTCCTCATACCATAATGCACAGCGCAGCTGACTACGGCAGCTGGATTAGTCCAAAAAGGCGCAATACTTTTTGCAGTTGGGTCTGTTTGAGTTCGGATCATGTTCTCTCCACAAACAAACCGCTCCAGTGTTCGTTTGAAAGCATACAGAGACCACCTCTTCAAGGACGTCTTGGTACGCTTTTTTGGTTCGCTTTTGGTGCACCTCTTGCCTCTTGGTGTCTTTCTACTACTGTATCCACTAAGCTGCCAAATAGCCCTGAGGAATTTACCGGCGCATCTAGTAGACAGACTCTATCTTGTGCCTTAACATCAGAGAGAGAAAGCCACAGATGTCTGTCTGCTGACACCATAGCGCCCATCGCCCGACCGATCACTCGCGCCGTTTCTTTAGTCGCCCACAGGGATAAATCAGCTGTTAACCTGATCGCGCTCACTAACTCTTAGCAAATCGGCCTGATAGGCTTGTAAGATCGCCAGTGTTTGCAAATAAGCACCCGCCTGCCCCGCTGAAGTATATGACCTCAGCACATAACCTCCTCGGAAGAAGATGAGTGGCGTGCAGACCGCTCTTTCAGAGGAGAAGTAGCCGGTATCAGCGAGATGCCTGTAGATCTTTCTGGTTGGGCATGAGATAGGGAGTTAGCCGTCTCAATTCCTTCCATCAGATCAATCTGAGAACCCCACAAGTGCAGACGCCGCTCCGCCTCAGCGACAGTGGGACCAACACCGCGGGCCTCACTCACGAAGCCCCCCTCCTCGAAGAGAGACCTCAGTGATCTGAGAGTGGCATTGGACAGTTTACACAGTAGTTTCAGAGCATGGTCACGCTGGAGGCGTTCCCATAGCGTTTCGACGCAGTTTGAGTTCCTGAAAAGGAACTTTAGAACTATTCTGGATATTTTAGGTTTTGGTTACCTAAAGAATCAGTGCCATTAATGATGATAATTATTGAAAGTGTAGTAGAAATACACATATAAGTTGCTGTTAGTTTTAGAGTTTAGACAAAAAAATAAAAATAAATAATAATAGGCAATTAAGTCACAACTACGTGCACAGTCTGCTGATAACATGTCATTGGTGAGGAAGTTCTTTCCTGTGATTGGAGATGACACAAAGATTGCAGTTTGTAAAGTTTGTAGAGCAAAAATACATTGTGGGGGAACAAGCTCAAAAATGTTCAGAACAACAAACCTAATAAGACACTTAAAACACTTTCATCTAGCTGAATATTTCCAGTTTGAAAACGGGAAAGTGGCTAAAGTGACTCCAAGCCAAAGCTTGTCAGCCACAGGTCAGCAGCTTGTACTATGTTTTATTGGGATGAGCAGTGAAAAAAACAAAGCAATTACAAGGACAATTCTTGAATTCATGGCCCTTGATGACCAGCCATTCTCCATAGTTGAAGAGAGATGTTTCAGAAATTTGATGAGATACAGTACTTTAGTCCAAAATATATTATACAGAGCCGGCGGTACTTTTCCTACATTGTGTTACCTGAGTGGTTTAACTTTAGGTCAAAACACACACAAAGCCTGTTAAAGCTGATCCCAAAGCAGCCATAAGTTTTACTTCTGATATTTAGGCATGTAACTTTAGCTTAATATCATTGATGAGTCTGACTGATCACTGGGTTGACTAAGATTTTAAGCGACAACAATTACTTCTGCACTGTCAAGAAATTAAGGGATCCCATCCTACTGCCAACTTAGCGGAAACTTTTGACAAAATGTTGCAACATTGGCGTTTGGGCAAGAACAGTGTTAACATTCTGCCTTGAGATAATGCATGAAATTTAAACAAAGCACTTGACGAGTCCAACTTGGCAAGTTTGCCATACATGGCTCATACATTACAGTTGATCAAGAATGAGGGTGTGCTCTCGCAGTGAAGCATCACTGAGATGCTTGCAATTGCAAGGAAGATCGTCGAACATTTAAAACACTCAACCCTCTCTTATTCAAGTCTTCATGACATTCAAGCACAGCTGGGTCAGCCCAATAAAAGATTGCAGCAAGAAGTTCCCAGCAGGTGGAACAGCACCTACTATATGCTGCAATCCCTGGTGGAACAGAGACGCGCTTTAGGGGCATATGCAGCGGAGCACAAGCTTCCGGCCACACTCAGCGCACATCAGTGGTGAATTATTAAGAACGTCCTGAAAATGCTCAAGCCTTTTGAGCAACTCGCAAAAGAAATTAGCTCCTCGACAGCAACAGCCACAGACGTCATTCCAGCCATCACTCTTAAACGGCTTTTGACGGACAGCTGCTTCGGACAGGCGCAGATCATGGTGTGGGCATGGCAAAAACCACACTGCTGGAGGCAGTTCAGAGAAGGATCGGCAAGTTTGAAAAGGAGCCACTATATACCTCGGCCACCATTATTGATCCCAGGTAAGTAGGTGGGCGATAGGACGATTTTTGATCGTGGACGACAAATATTTCTCTGCGATCTGCTTTTTAAGGAATTTCGTAGTATCGTGTTTCATCATCTCCATCTCAATATGCTGCCATACATTCACGACATACATTCACATCAGTGTTAACTCAGTGGTAGAATTACACTCACTTGACACTGCACTGATTCGCAATCACACAAGTACATTATTCGCTTTAAGGTCTTGCACACATTTCACATGTGTGCTGTCCGGATGCGCTTTTCCAGCGCGTACACCTGAAGCATGTGCACTAAAAGCATGTCAAAAAGCGCCTAATTACTGAACTAAGATATTTATCACATGTGATTGCCGTAATACTGTCAAAAACACAGCGTTAAACACAGTTGCTTGTTTCTAAAGTAAAAGTAAACAATCAAGAGAAACAAGTGCCAATATATTAGATGCGCGCAGCTTTTAAAGGGACAGAACTAAACATGCCGCTGCTTCTCATTAAAGGGATAGTTCACTCAAAAATTATTATTTATTTATTATTATCATTATTTACTCACTTACATGTTGTCCCAAACCTGTATTAATTTCTTTCTTGTGCTAAACACAAAATAAGATATTTTGAGTAACCAAACAGTAACTGGTCCTCATTGAATTTAATACAATGTTCAACAGAAAAAAGAAACTCATTCAGATAAACATGACCTGAGAGTGAATATGTAGTGCATAAGTATATATTGTTTCACCTTTCATGTTTGTTAATTCAATTCTGCTGATTACACCTACAGTACACCTACTCTTTCTGAAAAATAAAAGCATTGTTTGTTTTATTCATATTATGCTTATTTGTTATGTGTATCTATTCGAATAACAAAGATAAAATGACAACAATTTTTATTTTTTGGCCTAAAATATCTGCCTTTCTTTATTTTATACTTTGTTACCCTGAAAGGCTTTGTTTTTATAAAAAAAGGCAAATTTGTTTGTCTCTACTGCTCAAACAACTTACTTGCAAAATAGTAAAATCAATGACAAAGAATTATGATAAAAATTATATTTTTGCCATAACGCGCCCCTACCTCTGTAATTTGCAAAATAGTCTTAAAAAAAAATTGGGAAAAAAAATCAGAATAAAAATTGTGAATCGCGATTTCCCCAGAAAAAAATTGTGATATGATATTTTTTTCCATATCACCCACCCCAAATCCCAGGTAGATTAAATGGGCATTCGTTTCATAAAGTCCCATAAAGATTGTTTTTTTTATTATTTATTATCATTGATTTCATGTTTCATGTGACCAATCCTTCTTGTCTATTTGTCTGTTTATGCTAAATTTACAAGAATCGCTTTTCAGCAGATGGTAAAGACCAAGTAAAACAAGCATTTTTGGCTACTCTGGAGGGGAAGATCAGACAAGACCAGGCATCCAATGAACCTGTTGCAGAAGCTTCTCCAGTACCTGGTCCCGGCACAGAAGTACATCCAGCCAAAAATCCATGTAGTCTGCTACTTTCAGTTCATGATGAAAAACTAAAGGAAAATGCTGAGAAAGAGCAGTTGCTGGCCAGCCCCTCATCTTTGCAAGTTTAAAACTACCTCTCTGAGTTGCCCAGCAGCAGAGGCGAAAATGCTTTGACCTACTGCAGGGTCAAAAAAGATTGTTACCCTGCACTTGCTCAACTTGCCCAAGCCTATCTCTCTGCTTCGTGTACAAGTGGAAAGTGAGCGCTTGTTTAGCTTGGCTGGACATGTGGTAAATGAAGGGAGAAACTGGTGAAAATGCTTCTCTTTGTCAAGAAAAAACTTGCCTTTAATGTTCAAGTAATAGTATTTAGTACATGTAATTAATGTTTTAAAAATTCTTCCATAATAATACTCTTTGAGGAAAAGTAGATATTTGTTAGCTTGGTTATTTGTTAGTTATATATTTCTACATTTGTTGTTGTTTATTTTGTTCTGTAATGTTTATTGGTTTCTTTGAGTATAAAAAATTTCACTCAAGTGAGTGAGTAAGCGAGTGAGTGAAGTGACTTGTGGCCAGGTGTGGTAATCCATAATTGGAATTTTTGCTCTGCATTTAACCCATCCAATATGCATACATACAGCAGTGAGAAGTGAACAATCATCAAAAAATAGATAAATAATTTTGAATAAAAAAAAATTGGCAGGTCAAACTTACTGTAAAATCGGAATTGGCCAAAAAAATTTGTAATTAGTGGATCTTTAGTAAACAGTGATGTCATCATCCAGCTTAGTTCCCATCTAAGCCACTGCAATCGATATTGCCAAACTATTAATGCACTGAAATTAGTTTTGTACCTTTGAAATAAACTGCAGGTGGTGTTGAGAAAGCCAGATAATGAACTAAATCCCGCCAGAAGCAGCTTTTAAATAGTAACATACATAGAAGGTGCTCCGTTTCATTCACACAAACACTAAACAGTATAACTGTGAGACTCATGAAACAGAAATATGCAATAAACATTAATTTAACAACATTGCATGGAACATACAACCATAATAAACATAACTAATAAGAAAAAATGAGAAGAAACATAGTGATTTTAATGACAAAACATCAAATTCAAAGAAAATATAAAATGCAATGCAGGCAATTCTAGGAACATCAATTTACATTTTGTTCCCTGTATATTTTACAGGAATTTACCAGGTTTTTACTGTAGCATTTAAACAGTTTTTTTTTTCTATTAAAATAATGCCCATTTTTTTACAGCTCTCAGGGCAAATTGTGTGTGAAAATCTGGCGGGTCCCTCATTTTTAGGTGTTTATACACCAACAGTGTAAATATGAGCTGTTCTAGTGGATATGTGTACACTTCCACATGAACTAAGCTCTGTCTTTCAAGGAGTCAATGTCATAAACCTTATGAATGTTGGAAAATTAAATTATTAAAGCAGCCAGCCAATAGTATTGGAACTGTCGATTTGAGTCAGTGTCTGCCATTTATGTAATATGCATCAGAGAGTCAGTGAACTGTGGCTGAGGTTCCGACTAGCACGCAAGTATGTGTTTATTCTGAGAGAGCTGTCATATGCCATAAAGTCTGGTGTTATGATGAGGGAAGGAGAGATGTGTGTTTTGAGAGGAGGAGGTATTTCATAAAAATC
Source organism: Enteromius anoplus (assembly GCA_032359395.1). Lineage (NCBI taxonomy): Eukaryota > Metazoa > Chordata > Actinopteri > Cypriniformes > Cyprinidae > Enteromius > Enteromius anoplus. The sequence continues at coordinate 27,075 of JAUMHG010000236.1, forward strand.
TCTGTTATGGCTTGATCTAAAGAGTAGTGGGGAGAGATAGAACGACTGGTAACTGTCAGCATGTCATCCATTATAAGAGATCCGGGTAGTCGATTTTCTGGCGGACTCATCATGGGGGCTCTTTCACAAGAGTGACAAAGACGTTACAAGAAGAAGGAAAAAAAAAAACACACAGCTTGTCTACCCACCCAGGCATGGATGCTGTTTAATCGGTCCTATATACCGATTTATACTCAGAAAAGCTTTCTGTAATTTATAATACACAGGCAATTTCAGGAAATACAAGCAAGGAGCATTCTGATGGAGGCTGCAACAGGCAGATCAATACATACAACACGTTTTGTACTTTCTTTATGGACACAATACAATGGGTAAAAATTTTTAAGTTGTTGGTATCCTTTATCAATATATTTCAACAACAACAACAATAATAATAATAATTATTCCATAAAAAAAAATTAAAAAACATATTTGTGTCTTTAGCATCCTGGACCTTTGGTTATCTAAAAAAAACTCTCCTGATATTTTAAAAACAATTACAGAAAGAACAAAAAATGCATGTTTTGTTACCTTTTAAATCTTTGGGTTCAATTTGAGCTGTTGATTTTACCATGTCTGTCATGGTCAGAGCGCATTTCCACAGTGAATTGTCACCTGCCTCATCACTAACTTGAGCATATTCAAACTATTATTTTTAAATTACTTCGAAATCAATATTTTGATAACTGGCAAATTATTCACCACATCCACAATCAAATAAAAGTAGTGTTTATATTTTATTGTGTACAGTAATTGCTCTGCAGTAAAGCCTCAGCATTAGTCATTGAAAAATCTATATCAGTTCATCATAACTTTCCAGGTGCCAGTTTTTTAAATTATCGACCAAAACCAAAATTAAAATGAATATTTAATAATAAAAATAAATAAGAACATATTTGGGGGGAAACTTCACTAAAATCCACTAATAAACTAGATAATATTTTCAAATATAACCTTACAGTTTATTATTTTAACCTTGCACACAACACCTTAAATAGAACACTTGGTGCTGCAGTTTCGCATATTGTGTTGGAATGCCTGCGTGGGTTTCATATTTGAAAGTTCCTGTATAGTGTGCATTTTCTACCTACCTCATTTTTCATCTCAGCAGACCCAAACAATCCATCTCTCAAAATGTTTCATGTTTTTGCATTTAACATAAAAGGAAGATCAACGTTGCTGCCGTCTTAATGAATACTTTGAAAGGAAAAACACTTCACAGCCTGTATCTATAAGTTTAGGCTATTGTTCAAAGCAGACTGTGTCTAAGCTTTGGAGTATTATTATTTGGCTATAGTACTCAAAGTTGTGAGGGCAGTGGGAGGAACTTTAATGAAAAAGAATGTAATGCTTCTTCATCAAACACAGGAGAAAATACTTCCAGCAAAGTTCTGACTGAGTGCTGTTTCAATTCAATTTTGTCACCATGTCAAACATCAAGTCAATCCTTTATGTCTGTTAGTCAAGGCTCTTTTGCCAGAGTTTTTTTTTCTTTTTTTTTTCATCTACACAACACTGTGGATGTTTTGCTCTGATGTCAAGTGGGAAGTTCAAAGTTACAAAACAGATATATATTTAAAAGACACAACCATAGTGTATGAGACCTGGAGATTACAAAAAGAAAATAGCACAAACAGAAACCATAAAAGCACTCCTTACAGGTTGAGAGGGGGAAAAAAGGTGAAATAAAGAGTGTGAAAGACACAATGACCAGTTTTTCATCTAGAACTACTGCTGAGTAACATTGCTATCCTCTTTATCTAAGGTGGCACCTTATTTCTGTCCATGTGGGGAAAGAAGTTGCTCTGTCAGGAAATGGCGAATTTCACAATCCATCTGAGATCCTCTGGTGACCTGTGCCAGCAAAACCTGAGTCAGAGACAAGGCAGCCATTAAAAGCACCACAACAGCAGTCTTCTCATTAGCACCACACTGAGCTGTGGTAGCAGCCAGCTGCATACCCAAATCAACTGTATGCCAACTGGATGAGAAGTAAGAAAAAAAGGTGTGGCAATGCAATGACATCAGCAGCTGAAGCCATATTTTTTATTCAGCCCTGTAGTATGAACCTCAGATGCACAAGGAAAAAGGGAAATTTTAGTGACCTCAGAAATCAATCTAGTTAATGTCCATCTAGTCACAGGTTCAGGTGACATCCACATAGACCTGTCACAGATTGTCTAATGCATAAGAGAGAAAAAAAAAAATAGGGAGTGTATCTCAAAAGCATAGTTTGTCACAAGTTAGTCTCCATTGTTAGCAACATTCTATAACAGCATTATAACTGCGGTCTAGATTCTAGTTAGTATGGCTTTAGGTCTGTGCCAATCATAATATTGATTTCAAACACAGTGGTATGCAAAAATACTTTCCCTAAAAAAAACGCCACTGCGTAGACCTTCAGGTTGGAGTGGGGTAACCCTGTGGCAGAACGGCCCTGCCAGAACTCCAGAATTGTATTTGTATCCAATCGGACAGTTAACTGGGTCAAGCTGGAAACCTCTATACCATGAAGTGAACGAAGGCCTCAAAAACTCTTTGTAGTGAGAAGAAGCCTAACGACACTCGTCTAAAGAGTCAAGCTCTCTAGATTGAGAAGAGGCCTACTACTCCCCATGCACAGGACATCTTGTCAGGAGACTCACCTACAAAAGAGCCTAACGCTCACAACTGCTTTCCAAGCAAAGCTCTAGAAAGGAGAGGTCAAAACTCTATGTAGCGAGAGAAGACCAAATGAAACTCGCGATGGTCAATTTCTTGGAGGTTGAGGCCTCAGCATGATGACTCTCTAGATCGAGAGAAGACTTACTACACTCCACAAGCTAGGCACTCTAACTCTTAGTAGCAAGAGGATACCTGACAACGCTCACAGGCTCTGGGGAGTGGAGGCCTCAAAAACTGTCTAACGAGAGAAGGCCTGACAACACTCGCAGAAGCAGTCAAGTTCTGTGGAGGGCTCAGAATGAGGACTCTCTGGATTGAAAGGAGACCTACTTCCCCCCGTACACTGGGCATCCTGCAAGGAGGTTAACTTTCCCAGCAGAGCTCAGGTTGAACAGATGACTGAAAAACTCTGTATCGATAGGAGAGCTGACAAAACCTGGTACTGGCATGCTTTGCCCCAAAGCAAACCTTAAAAATCTCCTGCAATAGGGAGCTATCCTGTTTTCTATTATCAGCTTCTACAGTGCGCAGGACCCACTGAGACACATCTGGCAGTATATATTAAAATGTTCTTGATAATAAAGAATAATATGGTGGATGACAACATTATTTTGCAAAAAATTTGCAACTGTTTATCCGAAGCTTATCGGCGTCTACAACCTTAGAGTAAAACAAGTGGACCGTCAAGCCTTCTCTCCAAGGGGAAGAGACTGCACAGAACCTGATTTTGCAGTTCGACGTGTTCCTGCATCAACATCTTTGTTGACCCGGCAATAACATTGTGATTAGCCAGTCAGATTTGAAGAACCAGTTTATAGTTTTTGTGAAGTTTAGGCTTACAATCAGTGTTTGCTGCTTGCACATCAGTGTCATTCATCTATCATTAAATATTATTTTTGTCAATTCTCATGGGTAAGGTTAAGTTTAGGTGTGGAGATATGGCCAAGACTACATTTTATGATTAGAATGTTGTTTCAGGGTCAACAAAATATGCTGACCCTGAAACACTCAGCTAAACTCAGCTAAATTGGGATGTGCAGAGACCTCAGGGCAGGCTTCCAAACCAGAGAGCGAGCACTAGATCTGTTGGTGAAGGAAGGTGATCACCCGTCTCCATTCCCTTCACCAAATATCCTGCTTCATGGGGCTTAATTTATAAAACTCTTAGTAGATTTAATTATAAAAGTGTACATACGCTTAAAAGCTAGTTCAATTTTGGTCACACAAGTAAGTGTTATACACCATTTGAATCTGTTAAATGTCTACTTTTTTATTTTACGTTCACTCTCAGTAACAACAAAAGTGTGTGCTTTTGCAAAATAAGGAAAATAAAAAGTGTGCGCGGTTTTTCTTTCTTCTATCCGCAAACTGTTTTTAAAAAGCTGTCACTAAAATGAAACTCTGCAAAAACATGACACACAGACATGAGAAATATATCTAAAGAAAGCTTGAAGTGTCTGCTTTTAAATGCAGTAAGTCATGTTGAAAATAAATATTCTTTGTTAAAGTAATGAGTAAATAACCAACACTATACTGAGTTTCTTAATCTGGTCTCATTAACGTTTTTGCGCTTTGTCATTACAATCTCCAAGTGAGACCCGCGACATGTTCACGCCCACAACAGCTCACGTGAAGAGTGCGGAAGAACAGAGTAAACAACACTCACTTCAGCAAAGAAGATAACAGATGGATTTACCTCAAGATGCGGCATGCGAGCTGTTCCAGTCACTCTCATGATTAAGTACTGTTTGTTTTTGTATGAGTTTGCCTGGTATTGTGTGCTTTTGGTTTTTCCTCGAACTATACCTGACTAAAATGTCTGAATGTGAGTGAAGCATGTTGAATATAATAGGCTGTATGCTGTTAGCCTACTATGTTTTGTGATATAAATAATACAATATAAAAACAACATCACGAGTGCATGATGAATGCTGCTTAATGTTATTATTGTTTGTTTTTCTTGAACTGTAATTCCTGACTAAAATGTTTTGAAATCGAGTGAAATATTACATCTAATTACATTTCTTTGGATGCAATGCTGTTTCTATGCTTGATATAATAGACGATAAAACAAAATGATACATATATTGATATCAACATGCTCACAAATGTTTTTGTGTGTTTGTTTTGTTTTTAGTGATTAGAAACCTGCTGCATGATAAACACAGATGACATATACTCGAGTCTCTTCAGGCTGATCACCTCTAGGAGTGCTGTACCAACATCACATCTTCAGCTGAACTGATAATCTCTGGTAAAACAAGCTCGCTGAATACTGATGGTGGTTATTTTTTTTTTTTTATTCATGGAAAGAAGCAGCAAACATTCAAATATCAGGTATTTACAGGGTTGACTTGTTTTCAGGATTGACTCAAAGTCTGTTCACATTTCTGTAGTCCAGTGTGTATGTATATATA
>JAUMHG010000236.1:51541-62597 GCA_032359395.1 Enteromius anoplus
ATTATCGTATCTCACCCACCTTTCATGTCTCCTTGTTTAAGCCCGCTGTGGACCCGGGAGGAGAGGGGGACCAGGACGAGGCTGCTCCCGCAGAGACCCCTCCCCTAATACCCGAAGGAGAGGACATCTATCAGGTCAATGAGATCTTGGACTATCGGCGCCGAGGTGGGGTTCTCCAGTACCTGGTTGACTGGGAGGGATACGATCCCGAGGAGCGAACTTGGGTCAACTCCAAGGACATCTTTGATCTCCAACTTACCACTTCGTTTCATTAGAAACACCCCGAAAGACCAGCTCCTCGTCCCCGTGGAAGACCCCGGTGCCGAGGAGGTTCAGGGTCAGGAGCCGTTTGCAGGGGAGGGGCTCTGTCACCAATAGCGCCTGTGTGGCCCTCTCCGAACGGACACAGCGGGAACCTTCGCCCGAATTCTGAGTTCTTACCCGGACACTTTATACCCACGCACCTCCGCTGCTTCTGTTACAGCTGTTGCTCGTTTATCGGTCATTATTCCGCCTATTTAAGGTGCGGACTTTATTCACTTCTTCGCGAAGTCTCATCGTTCCCTATGGTTGGTATTCTAAGCGTTTTTCCCTGTTTTGGATTTTCTGTGTATGACCCTGGACTGTTTATCCCATTTGTGATTCTTGCTGCCTGCCATTGTGACTACTGCCTGAGTATTGTTTCTTCTGTTGGATTATCTATGCTGCCCCTGATTACTGGTGATTACCCTTGCTTGTTGACTAATCTAAATAAAGCCTTGCATATGGATCCGTACCCTTCTTACTCCTTGTTACAATTACAGAGATATGCGCTGACATAAGTGTCTTTTATGCTGGTATTTCAGATGTCAGTCAGTGCGAGAAGCGAGCAGAGAAAAAAAATAAATAAATAAACCTTGTCCTTGGATAACGTACAAAAAAGTTAATTTTGGATGTTTAAAATTTGTAGCATTGGAATTTCTAGATGAAGGCTTAATCAGCTATTTTTTGTGAAAATCTGAAATTCAACCAAAATTATTTTGTCTATGCCTGTGCGCATTCTGACTCATTTTGCCAGCTCGGCTTACAGTGACAGTTAATCAGATGCAACACCTGATGAGCAATTCATAAAGGCTTCATAAAGATCTATTGTCATTATTTATGCTATGTTCAAAGTATTTGTTTCTATAGCTTCTTTTTTGCAGTAAACAAAGCTGAGGTATAGTGGTTGTACACAAATGCATATCCACAGCACAAAATACCACTTCAAATGGAACAGAGGGCTCAAGCTGATTTTATCTAATGCAAAGCATAGTGTGTTCTGTACACACAGTACACCATACAATGCATTCATAAAGTGTTCAGACCACGTCATTATTTAAAATGTTTTTGCTGCAGCCTTTAATTTTTAACTTTAATTAATCAATATCACACAAACAGTGTTGTTTAAAAAAACAAGTTAATTTTTATACATTTTAGACACAATATTGGCTGTTTTTTGCTCTATTTCGACAACAAACATAAGGTCTCGGTTACCTATTGTAACCCCCGTTCCCTGATGGAAGGAACAGAGACGTTATGTCATAACGACAGACTGGGGTCTTACTTAGGAGCCCTGATTCGCTCTGATAGAGAGAAAACGCCAAGAATCCTTCTGAATGGCTAGTGGAATTTGCACGCTGAGCCCCTCCCCCTTAGAGCGGGTATAAATAGGCAGCAGCTGCATCCACTCCAGATATTGCTGAGGAACTGAGAGCCAGGCCCTCTGGGCCCCCAGCGGTGGGTTCGAGGCGGTGGCAGGGGGACATAACGTCTCCGTTCCCTCCATCAGGGATCAGGGGTTACAATAGGTAACCGAGACGTTCCCTGTCTGTCAGTCATTATGATGTTATGTCGTGATGACAGAATGGGGTCCATATGGAAAGCGCCATCGCCAAGAACCCTGTCACAACCAACAGCACTGCAATTAGTACCGGACAGGCTCAGCGTGCCGATGATTGCTGCGCATGGTGGTAAACTTCCCATGCTCCAGTGCAAATTCCCTGACCATGGTGCCCACAGGGCACCATGCGTTCCTGAACTAGAGGGTATTTTAAACTCTAGAGAAGGGATTTCAACCTTCACGAGGACTGCTTCAGATCCTCCTTTTTGTTGTTACAGTTTGGCGGAACGAGGGGGAGCGCTCCTTTCCGTGGAAGGCGGCTACGGAGAACCATACCCTGCCCGAAGGGAGGTAATATATGGTATGTACCCAGTATGGGCTAGCCCGTAGGGTAATGCCACATACGAATCCTGCCTAAGGGGTGAGTTCCGCCCGCAGGGGGAAAGACTACTCCAATTAGATGGGCCGAGGGAAGACACGAGTTTGCCATTTGGGAAACTGTACCGTGGAAAACCTACGCAATAGATTACAACTGGGGGAATCATACATGCGGTCACCTATCCCAGTAGAGGGGCTGACCTTTCGGGCTTAGCAAACAGCTCGTACTGGGCCTAGCGGCGGATTGCGCCGCCTCAGTCTGGCGCCGACTGGTGCTTGGAGGATGCTCGACCAGGGCCCGCTAAAGAGGAGACACGACTGGGAGAGTAAGGCGCTTCGCATCCCTTTTTATGGGGAATGGCGCAGCAAGCAGGACACCAAGCGAGAACTGCTGCGCAAAGTTCTCTAAAGTGTCACCGAACAGGCCAGCCTGAGTGATCGGGGCATCGAGAAAGCGAACCGTCTCTGTGTCCTTCATCTCAACCAGGCTGAGCCAAAGGTAGCGCTCCTGGGCCACGAGTGTGGTCATCATCCACACTGGGGGAATGCTCTCTCACCGCCAGGGGCGGAGAACTCCATACGGGGAGCGACTGACTCACTCGCACTCCCCCGGAGGAGAGAGAGGCGAGACCGCAGAACTGCCAGGGGTAATTCCTCACAATGAGGGCATACCCCTACCCCGAAAGCTTCTTCAGCATGCTGGAGCCTCAGACACTGAAGACAGCGATCGTGGCCGTCGTTAGATGAAAGGTAGTGACTGCAACCAGAAGGACACGGCTGGAACGGCATCCTTAAAAGGACGATTGCCAACCGTGTCAGAAACTGCTCTCTTTGTGAAACGCTCAAGGGATTTACTGAAGAACTCAGGAAACTCTGTTGATGACATTGTCTCGCCACAACAAACAGCTCCCGCTCGATGAGTTCCTCTCTCTGCAGCACAGCTTTCAGAAGAGAACTGCATGTACACAGCTATCGGCTCTGAAGCAAAATCTGAAGAGTGGATGCAGCTGCTGCCTATTTATACCCACTCTGCGGGGGAGTGGCTCAGCACGCAAATTCCACTAGCCATTCAGAAGGATTCTGATTGCCGTTTTCTCACTATCAGAGCGAATCAGGGCTCCCAAGTAAGACCCCAGTCTGTCATCACGACATAACGTCATAGTGACTGACAGACAGGAAACCAAACATAGCCACAACACTGTTTTCCATCTCTTAGGAACATGAGGTGTTCATTTTATTGATACTGAATTTCACTTGTTTGGAACAGCCCAAATATCTTATTATACTAATTCACTGCATAAATGTAAGACTTTGACTGAAAATATGACTTTTAGAAAAATGGCTTTACAAAAGGTAAAAATGCCCTCAAAAGGTAAGTCAATTTAAAGTTATTGAAAACGATTAATTCCTCTCAGTGTGAACTGAACACCACACAGAATATGACGAACATCTGAAACCTTATGACAATAGCACACTCAGCAAATTATCGTCTGATTATCGTTATCGATAAAATATGCCTAAATATATATACATTTTCATAAACTTTGCACACCACTAGCCATGAGGTCAATGTAACTGTCTGCACAGCTCAGAGACAGTAATGTGCCAGGAGCAGTATTGTCACTAAGATCTTCGAAGCTATGAAGAAAAAAAAGAATCGGAGCATACAAGAGGTTCTCAAGAGCGCAGCAGTCTCTTTAATTCTTAAGTGAAGAAAGTTTGGGAAACCAGTACTCTTCTTTGACCTGGTAACTGGATAAAACAGATGGTCCCACCTGGTCTGACCAATCTCAATTCTAAGCATCAAGAAGTTTGAAGGTGTTACCTTTAAACAGGACAATGACCCTGTCACGAGCTTCACTGTAGTTGCCATTGAAAGCCTCCAGAGGGCACTCCAGCCCAGACTATGTTCATTGTTTGTCAATCTCTCTTTTCTCTGTTCAGAACTTTTATTATAAACATTTGTCTCCTTCCAGCTTGTCTGTCACCATGGTTCCCCATTAGATTCTCCTCCCCTTTGTCTCATTATCTGGTGTATTTAAGCAGCTGTTTGTGTCTTTACCGGTGCCGGTAAGCCTTTCTTGTTTCCCTGTTTTCTGTGTTTGGATTATTGTTATCGACCTTGCCTGCCTTGGATATTTTACTCTTGCCTTGCCCCCTGGATACAATGTAAAAAAAAAATCATTGCTAATATTGAAAAATTCAAGGCAACACATTGCATTCAGATTTTTATGTTTTCCCAACGTGTCCACACTATAGAAGACACCTGATGCTAAAAAGCAGAATCACCAAAGAAGAAAATCACTATTTCTGTGTCACCATTTAAGTGGTCAGTGTTTACTTTAGTTGGGCTCTTGAGCCTTAACTTTTTAACTTAACTTTTTGTTTGTCAGTTGTAACAGATATAATAGACAGACAGTTGCAAAGAGCAAGAGTCACCAAGTGCTGATGGTTGTGTTCAGATATAACCATTTTTAAAGCTAAATCACAGAAGAGTGTAAACTTCCTTTATTGATTATAACAGCTTGTGTTTCTACATTAAATCTGTGTTTCCTATAAATTCTGGAAGGTTTTCTTATACGATGCTATTATTGAAAAAGGGAGAAAAAAAAAAATCTTTATTTTAAGCAGACTCAGACATCAAGAATCAGTGTATGAATCTCAACAACGGTGATAAACAGTATATTCAAATAAAGGAAGTTACTAAGACAATTCTGCTTATAATTTATTCGTGCTGCAATACATGATGGGAGCCATGGATGAGTTTTGATTGGCTATGACTTTCTTTTCTGATGGCCACCATAGTTGTGATTCTCACGCTGATTCTTGAAGTCTGTGTGTATAAGCTAAAATTATTATTATCATTTTTTTAAAGGCATTTTATCAATTAAAATTTTTTTTAGATATCTGTCTGACAACTCTGAAATAACCAGATCTTGAATGCTTCACAGAGATGGTAACATCTTCAAAGAATACTTAAGTTGCTCAAATTACTACACAATTACCATGTGGTGAATTTTACTCTTTGCTTCTCTGTCTGTTATAACTGAGTTACAGCAGCCAAACAAAAAGTATAGTTAAAAAGGGTCAAGAGCCCAACTAAAGTAAACACTGACCACTAAAATGGTGACACAGAAATAGTGATTTTCTTCTTTGGTGATTCTGCTTTTTAGCATCAGTTGTCTTCAATAATGGCCAATTATCACTTAATTAATCACTTAATTATCTCATTAACTTTAACACTGCTTCAGTGTTTTTAACACTCTATAGTGTGGACACTTGGGAGTGTTAATTTAACACTGGGGATATATTGTTGGGAAAACATAAAAATCTGAATGCAAGTGTTGCCTTGAATTTATCAATATTAGCAATGATTTTTTTTTTTTACAGTGTATCGTTTGCTTATCGCTCGACCCCCTCCTAGGGATTTGGATTATTCTTGTGTCTCTGCCTTTGATGTTCATGTTCGCCGTGTGTCGACCCTGCTTGTAACTACTTTGCCTGTAATAATAAATCCGCTTGTCCTCGTCATCCCTCTGAACCGTTACAGGCCCTAAGCACACAGCCAAGACAGCAGTCATAACTGTAAAAGGACTCGTGGACTGTGAAATTCCTAGTGCGACCCAGCTAGAGAACATTTTTGGAGGGACGAGAAAATGGCTGTCCACCAATGGTCCCCATGAAACCTGACAGAGCTTGGGAGGATCCATTGTGCAAATGTTTCTCATTATACCCGAAAAGGCTATAAATGGCAAATGCACTAAATATAACATTTCATTCCTTTTTTATATTAAATATTATTTAATATTTTAACATAAGGCTACAAATGTGAATCAATTAAAGAGTCTGAAAGCTTTCTGAACACACTGTACCCAACCTCAAAACTAAAAGACATGAACAAAAGACTCCAAAACTCCTATTTTAATTTCATGCCATCTTTAAAGAGATAATGAAAGGAAGGGTAAAAACAAAGGCATTCACGCGTCGTTTCTTGAGTTTTTCCCGGTCGGGTAATGTTATTCCAATTGTCTAATTGAATTGAGTCAAGCTACGGTTGGCCATGACCCCTGTTACTCCTCCTTCACCCACATTACCTTTGATGATATTAGAAGCAAACTGACAGCTCTTCTATTTACTGCTTCATTCTTTTTATCTGTTTATTTCGATACCTTTTGAGGAATACAGCAGTGAGTTAAGGCACAGCTTCAGCTTCCCCTCTTCCACAGGCAGTGTTCAAATGAAACTACTCACCATCAGGAATGTTCATTATGAAGGACGGTGGGTGACACACATAGGTCAACAGACTATACATGGAATGAAAGAGACACATAAAGACTCTAAAACACTCAAATCTACCCACACCCCCTTTTATGTTAAGGTACTGATGGTACCACTCTAATTGTCCATGCTCTAATTCAATCTCACCCCAATTTCACATATCTGAAGAAGAGCGGCTTTGGCAGAAAGCCTCCTCACTTTCCAGGGCCGGCCAGGCAATCAGCCGCGGTAATGGTTATTTAACATCCAATTTAAATTCTATCAATGAGATGTTATTAAGGGCAGACTCACTTTCCTGCTTTTACACAGCTGATGCTAATCGCCTCTCTCCCAATGTGTGTGCGAGAGAGAGATCTTCTCAGGCCAGTGCTCAAGGCTACATAATGCAAATTCAAGGGCCTGCATCAACCCAGAAAACCACAGGCAGTGAGATTTGTGCCACTGAAAGACAGTATGCAGGTTACATTTATATATATATTTATATATATATACTGGGAACCTGGGGAAAAAGTGGTGGCATATAACTACACTGTAATCATTTAACCTTCTGGCCATTAAACTGGATTATTCGTCTTGGCTTTTAGCAAAATTGCTTGTAGCGCAAGGTCTTTAATGAGCCTCCACTTGCCTAAAAAGCATCTATATTTCATTCAGTACTTCACCTTGCTTTTTCTTCACACATTTATAAGGGAAAAAGTCAGCATTTCAGAACAGCATGAACAGAATTTGCTTTTATTTATGTTGTTTGTGCACCAGTCCGAGCGTTAGCTGATTTTACAGACTCTCCACAGTCATCTTTTTTTATTGTAAATTTGTTTCTCATAGCCTGCAACTGATATTAAATGATATTAAAAATCTAAAACTTTCTTTATTTTCATTATTTTATTTAATAACATTTCATTTTGTGCTGATGTTTGCAGTTGCAAAATCAGAGACCATCCCTTTGAAATCTGATTATGGGACACATGCTACTTCCAGATTTAAATGGCGACCTCGAGTTAAACAAGTACCATTATATCAGGCTTAATTAATGGCAAATGTCAAACTGTGCTTAAGTTTTTTTTTTCTAGAATATTATCAACATTATTTTATTTATTTATTCATTTTTAATTAAATTGAGTTCCTGCAAACTGTGCAGAGTCTGCTTAAATAATGTGATTCAGTTAATGCAAATCAAAAATCATGGAAGTAAACTTGTATTGATGACATATGATTTGGTCAAACTGTGTACACCCCTGGTAGTGGTGTAATCCATCGTTATGGATTAATATCAAATCGAATGACTATTGATATGTTGTATTGACACAGCATGCAAAATTTTGATAACTACAGCATAAATATGCACCATATTTTGACACTGTCCAGATCTGCAAGCAATGTCCATCTACACATTACCACCAACATGTCAAGACTCAATGATAAGACTGCCAGAATGCACAAGGCAGGCATAAGAGACTAAAAAAAACTGTCAAACTTATTGTTTTGTCTTTGTTCTATTGCATTTATTTTTTTTATTTTTTTTGCTTGTAATTTGGATATCTTAAGAAATGATTCTCAGCTTTGAAGTAGCAAAAAATAAATAAATAAATAAAGTTTTCAAATAGGTTTTAACAGCTTTATTTCTGTGATTTTTTTTTCCTACATTTAATGTTTTTGGGTTTTTTTTACACTGATTGGTTTACACAATTCACATTTTAGCACAGAATCCTGAAAGATTTTCTTGACTGTTATCATGTCATAAGATAACTGATCTTATGTGTGACATTGCTTTTTGTATTGTTTTTGAAGGCCTATTTTGTGCTGTGAATGTATTTCAGAAAAAAAAATTAAATTTCAGATAAATGTATGTTATATATTTCGGTTGCACTTGTTATTTAATAAACTGCACATGGTTCTTTAAAACATGAAGATAATATCATAATTTCAATAAATCAATCAATATAATCCTGAATTGAAGTGTATTGTATAATTGCTTGAGGTATCTGCAAATATTGTATCGCTGGGTATGAGAATCAATGTCATATCGTATTGTGATTAACCCTCCTATTTACACCCTTAGTACCTGGTACTCTCTATGTTATGGGCACCAAATTTACCATTTAACATGGAAACCGGTTGTTTTGTGTATGTATGTGTGTGCACACTTTTACTTTCCTAACAAGCAAGGCTGATGCACTGTGAGCAGAGCAATAAATGTATACCTAATTTTTTCCTCACCTCCAGCAGAAATTAATTCCTGAATTCTTTAAAACATTACAGCAGATAGACGCAAATGCCTTTCTATTATGATGCTTTGAAAATAAAACCAAAGGGGAAGCAAGCAAACTCTGTTTCAGGCCAACCAAAAGATCACCCTTAAGATCTTCATAAAACAACATTTGGAGCCCACTGTATTTTTACAGTACACAAAAATACATTTTACTAATATGCCATATTGCAAAGATAAACTAAAAGTATGATTGCACATGATTTTTGGAATCAGGAATCAGTGTTTGTAATTTTTAAGATATAATATATTACTAAGAATTTTTATTTATTTATGTGGATTCATGTTGATTGATGTCATGGTTTTGCTCCTTTCAACGCCCAATCATATAGCTTAACAATCATTACACAAAAAGATGTGTCCATAGTAATGAATCAAAGCATTCCAGAGCATTCTACCCAGTGCCACTGCAAGTTCACTTGCCTCTCCATTGGATGAGGTTTTCAATCATGATATATCAGCTGCAGGGAAGGTCTGGAGGGCATGAAGAAACAATTTGACAGACCACAGAAAGTTTCTCGCTCATTTGAAATTTTGCAATGTCAAGCTAGTTTTTTAGTCTTTTGCTTTTACATGTAGGACTGTTTGGAGTAAATAGGAGAAAGAGAAAGTTTTGATTTCATGGAGCATTTCTGCTCTCAGCATCCCCTCTAGAATTCACTCAAGGCAAAGCTCTGAGTTCAGTAACCTCGCCATGGATCTCTACTCATTACCCACTCTCCACCTCTTCTGCCCTGCTCCCCACCTCTCTGTCTCCTGTCTGCCTCAAGCGTGCCCCCTCCATCGCTCATGCTGGTTTGATGCTTCCATGTCTTGCATTTTTTGATATTGCACTTTTTCATGTCCTCTGCACTCCGCCTGTATTTTCTCGAACTGCATTTTTTATTTGCCAACCGCTGAAACTTTTTTTTTTTTTTTCATAGTTTATGCCTAGAAGAACTTTAAGCTGAAACTTAGTGTCAAGTCCTTCCATTACAGACAGCGAGCTATATAATTGTTATGAGACTTTTTTTTAGAATAGTATTCCTTTTCAAAAACAAGTGAATCATGGAACAGTTATAATCTCTCCATGTTCTGTCAACACCCTGCCTACATACCTGTACCCTGTCATTAACGTTCACTGATGATCCGCACTGTCTAATTTTGCATGGAATGACTAAGAGTGTCCACGCAGTCTAAGACTGATTACAAAACCAATTCTATTGACTCAGAGTTAATAAAAGGAAGATAATTATCTTATATTTATCTTATAGTTATAATATATGTATTTAAAAAAATTACATAGGTTTTAACCAAAGATTGGTGATCGAGCCGGATGGCGAACCCTCACCCTTGCTAGGGTTCAAACTTCTAGGGTTCGGAGTCCGCCGTTCTCCTGACTCTTCTCCCTGGACAGCACGCCAAATTTCCTAATTTGTTATTATAATGAAGAAGCGCAAACTCCTGAAATACATACATTTTAATTTATTCTTACGAGCTGATGAGATGATTTAGCTGTGTTTAACTACAAAGACTGCAGTCCTCCAAGATACGGTAACATTGTTCTACTGTAGAGTACCAAGTGATCAACAATTTGAATATTGTTTTAATAAAAGCTTTTTGTTCTTTTTCTATGATAAGATCTGTGGACTTGCCCTACTGTAAAATACCCCCTCATGAGGTGAGGATAGTTATGACACTTACTTCAACAATAAACAGCCACTGCCTGATGGTGGCGCTGTCCAGAACACCTGTATCCTGGTTCTCCGGCGTGGGGTGCTCTCTGTCACTGCTGGAGGGCAGTTTGTCATAAACTGTGTGTCTTCCTCATCGATTATCTGCAAAGTGCACAAAACCATACGTCAATACAAATGTGTCTCATTCAACTATGGCAGCATTTTGTTACCTTCTCTTAAAACAAATAAATAACTATATGAACCTTATGAAACACAATTCTTTTAAAAATACTACGGAATCACCTATTTTTATCTGCCAAAATGAGTGTGCTTGTATATTTGTAAAGTTATCACCTGAAGTCTTAAGAGGTCAATGGCAATGCCCACAATTCTCCATCAGACTTCCTGTACCCAATAACCCAAACAGCAATAACCAACGTGATGGATTTAATAAATAATGTCATTGATAATATAATATTATCATAATGTCAATGATAATAGAGACGAAGGAGCCCGGTGGAGCTGGTGCGACGGCGGGCATCGGTGAAGGCGAGGGAGCTGAGAGCCCAGGCGGAGCAGAAGGGTCGGAGGATCGAGGCTGATTCCGGGACTCGATGG
>JAUMHG010000236.1:124774-135906 GCA_032359395.1 Enteromius anoplus
CCCGTAGGTCAACGGCCAATGGAGTTTTGATGCCTTGGAGGGAACTTTTTTATGACTCTTTGTTCTCAACATGCCAAACTGAATCCACACGGGATTGGTGGATCACCATACAAATCAGAACAGATTCTTAAAACACTAAACATTGATATCAACATATGAGAAACACTCTCAGTTAGATCGTCTGAAGATGAGTTCTTAGATACCAAGCATGACATGGATCTGGCAAGATGATGTTTAGATCACATGTTTTTCGTGTTTATCAAAAGCCTGCATAAATACAGTATACGATAGAAAAGACAATAACAGTATACATTATGACCTCAAGGATATGTGTTTACTCAAAGAAAGTGTTCCTGTGAATTCCACAATTCCTTTGAGCAATAAAATTAATCTTTATTTGTCATGGCAACCAAAGGCTTGGCTTGCCTTATCAGCGGCCCATCGGGGGGAGGAGGTTACACAGACACTAGAATTTGCAGTTCGAGTTACCTCTTAGGTTAATGAAAGCAGCACCTAAGTTTGTTAACACAGGTTAAATCCAACAAATAATTTGTGCCCGATTGGACCAAACGCTACATCACGCTGTGGCCACGTGGTAATTCTCTGCTCCCATATAGATTTCTTCCGCTATATTGAAAATAGCAGAGTGTCCCAATAGGGAGACAAATAAATGTATTAAAGGCAACTTAACTTGAAATTGCTATATAATTCCAGTATTCTAGTTGTTTTATTTTTAAACAAGATGTCTGCTCTAGTATGCACATAGCATTTCAAAGCAGTCAGATTGTTTTAAAAATAACTCGACAAGTCTTTGTGTACTTATAGTATCACAAATAACTATAATGTGGTCTTTACACACAATGTGTTTAACACAATTAGAAACTTGAAAATGCAAACGGGATGTGTTTTTTGTCCGATTAACGTTTCTTTTGAAACTCTCTAGATTTCGGCTGCATTGCTTTGTCTTGCCTCGTTTTACAAACACAAAGTCGCTAGACTAGCTAACGTTAGCCACCAGGAAGCTTGTTGGTTTCAGAGTTTATTCTCTGCCATTTTTTTGAGTAACCAGAATGCCTATGGATGCTGTTATTCCACTTTTTAAACTCTCTTTTCTTGTGAGATTTGTATTTTGGCTCAAGAGACTTCATTTTCATCTACTCTGCGCTAGTATTTCCCTGCTATGGTTTGTCTAATTCTTAAACCCCAACGGATTTCTGCGTCTCCGGTCTGCTCTTTGAGTATTCCGACTCTTGCTACGAAATGTATTTAAATGGGTATTCTTTCCCTCAACATTTCTAAAAGGTAAATAAGAAATGACTTACCGGCAACAGATGAAGAGAAATGAAGGAGAAGTCAAACCTCTTCCGTGTGTGTTGTGCCGGAAGCCATGTCGCGCCATGACGCAATGTCATGTGATGTGATCACGTCGGCCACTCACCAACTGTAAGGCCCACCTTATTTTCCCCGGATGTATGTCTCGCTTTCCAGCGCTTCTGTGAAAAAGACTTCATTGCTCCTCGGTTTTTCTAACTTTGGTTTCTAATTTTATTTTACATTTTACAATTTTTAAGTTATTATTAAATTTAGATTACAAAACTAAAGTAAGGTGCTTGAATTTAGCTGTTCTAATTTTAGAAACCTGATCCTTTTAAACGTGCTATACTCTCTAGATCGTTTTCGATCCCACAAGGAAAAAATTAATAGAGTTAACGCCAGCTGATCACCCCTCCGTAACACAAACCTCACCAGTATGAAATTACTCAGGGATCAGGGACAATTAAAATCTCTTTTGCCAGCCGCAAACTGCTTGCCTCTTGCAAAGAGATAATTTATATAATCTAGTCTAACCTGATGTGTTAATTCCAATGATATCAGAAATCATGGGGTCTCCACTCAGATCGCGCCTACTGCTTCAATCGGTGTGCCCCCAGTTTGTATATCTCTGGCCGTGATATTCATGCGCGCTCCGCCTCCGCACACCCTACTAAAAATAAATATTTCAACAAGCTTGGTCCACGAGAGCGGACGAGAGCTAACACGCTTTGGAGGGCAGACGTGGATGATCCAGCTAGGTGGCGGCGCTCCGCGGGCATGCACCGCGACAGCGCGCTCAGTCTGGGGGACTTGCCTTAGTCTGCTTGTGAACTGCAGAGAACTGCTGGGCCCAGTCCTTGACAGTGTCGCCAAATAGGCCAACCTCGGAGACCTTGGCAGCTCAATGATCTACCACGGGAAGACGGCGAGAGGAGCGGTGTCACGAATAAGAGGCGGGACCTCAATGTAGCCATGGTCATGCATTCGCAATGAACGCATGATTCATCCATGAACGCTGCCCGAGCGTGATCTCGGCCCAGACACGTGAGGCAGTGATCATGTAAAAAATAACTAAAGAGCGATCAATCTGTCATACAGCATTATTGTGCTCACAGTGTGTCACGTGACAAGCAAGACGTGTCGCCATGGAAACATGAATGATACAGCATTTTTGGTTGTTTCAACAGATCAATGTGTTCTTGGAACATTTTAATAACATTGTCATGCAAATGGCAAGGAAAAGTTTGTCTATTTTTAGTATAATTGCTGTAAACATACCCTCTGTAACATGAGAAGGTGTGAGAACAGAATAGAAGATTCAAATTCAGGCTTTATTTAAAAACGCAGTGAAACAGGCAGCAAACAATATAATCCTAGCAACCAGTATGGTATGGAGTGCCCAAGCAAGATGTGTCGCCATGGAAACAGAGAGGGCAAACGTTCTAAAATAACGGTTGCCAAAAAAACTCACTCTGGGGGGACCACTGGAATATTTTAATCTCTAAAAAGGGATTAAGTGCTGAAAGGGTTAAAGTGTGACTGATTTGTGCTGCTACACAAACATTAACAAATCAGGCTTCAGTGCTAGGGTAAACAGGCGTTATCCCCAAACACAACACTCATTTTCTTCTCAGGGAACCGAAGTTACACCAGTAACCAGAACGTTTTATTCTCATGTCTCATCCTGCAAACAAGTTACTCTTGTTTTGCTAAAAAAAGGTCTGATGAAACACTCCCTCTAGTCTTTATATACATCAAAGTGAAAGGAATTTCAGTACTGCTTTTCAACACGACAATTCAGATCAGGAAATAAACTACTTCAAATATTATTGGAGGTGAGGAATTGATAAGTTGTTTTCATGTGCATGTGTTCTCTGTGCTTGAGGTTGTGCTTCATTAATTTTTATGATTTTATTTAAAGATCCTTATGTCATGATAAAGAAGACGTCTTTGTAATAGAGTCACAAAAAGTTGTCGAATGAATAGTTTGCCTTTATGTTTGTGTTTCTGTGACTATAATTTAAAATTTAAAAGCAGCTAATCCTAAAACAGCAATATGACCCAGAATCTCTTCCATGTAAGTTGATTTTTTTACCGGACAATATCAATTATATAATAGGTTCTGTTTGCTTTTGATATGTAGCTCTATGCTGCTCACATCCAGTGTAGACAGTGTGTTAAACCTACAATGAACCTTGGCTCATTCCTGCACTTGTTTTTTATCCTCTGTGTTATTTAGTTATGACTTGCACACTAGTCTATTTCAAACTTAGTTCCTGGATGGCCACAGCCCTGTAGAGTTTAGCTTCAGCCCTAATTAAACACATCTGATCCAGCTAATCAAGTTCTTATGAGTTATCCACAAATATGTGTGTTGGATCGGGTTTCAGCTAAACTCTGCCGGGCTGCTGCACACAAGGTAACAAACACAAAGAAAAAACTAAACACACTTAGCAATTCATTGAATGATCTACTAATGGGCATTACATATTTTACTTAAGGGAAAATTTATGCATAAAATAAAACCAGATTATTTCATGGGGTTAGATCTGTTAATACTGTTAACATTTTTGGGACATTGGTATCTATTTCATGGTCCATTTCAAGTCTCAAAGAAATGAAAACTGTTATTGCATGAAATGATTGCAGCAGTCAGCAAACAACATCAGTGTAAGTATTCATTATGTAATTATTTCCCATTTTCCATGCAATCCCATTTAATTTTTCTCATTCATGTATACAAATGCCCCAGGAACAGTGGAAATTTATACTTCTTTTCAAATAAAAAATGGAAAAGGTTTTTGGCCATTCATTTACAAAACTTTTTTGAAAACACCATATTGTAAACAACAAAAATGTGAAATTGTGAAAATTATTTCATGGATATTACATGTTCAGTCTATAGGTATGGGTGCAGTTGTGTAGTATTTTTGACTTTGCTAACCACTTGTCTAGTAAGAATGATACAGCATTTTTTGTTGTTTCGACAGATCAATGTGTTCTTGGAACATTTTAATAACATTGTCATGCAAATGGCAAGGAAAAGTTTGTCTATTTTTAGTATAATTGCTGTAAACATACCCTCTGTAACATGAGAAGGTGTGAGAACAGGATAGAAGATTTAAATTCAGGCTTTATTTAAAAACGCAGTGAAACAGGTAGCAAACAATATAATCCTAGCAACAGTATGGTATGGAGTGCCCTCTAGAGGAACTCATGGGCATTCCAGCTAGAGATCGTAGCACCTACAAACTGTACACTTGATTTGTAAAGTAAGAATTACTATTAGGCCATCATTATTGAAATAAATTGACATTAAAGTTTTTGTAAGGTTTTTAAATCATTTTTGTATGAAAATCTGCATTAAGGCTGATTTATACTTCTGCGTCAAATCTACTTATACATGCTGTAGGTTGTGTGTAGTACATGCAGGCTAAGGCTGAAGTTTTAAATAAATTAACTGTTCTTTAATATTTATTTGCCACCGTCACATATGTTACTTCTTGCACAAGCTGCTGCTTTTTTGGCTTTTGCCGTGGTACAGCACGTTACACCAGCAACATGCCCGTGACACTGCACTGACTAGTGGTTTAGATGTGTACTGCACGTCGAAGTATAAATAAAAACTGATCCACAGCCTAAGACATAGAGAACATATGTTCGACGAAGAAGAAAAAAATAGGCTTTAAGGCTGATTCTCAGCTCCATACAATAGGAATAAATAGCTGTAAATGTAATTGTGACATTGATACTAACACAGTTTTTGGGTAACGCATTATTTCGATAGTCCACTTTAGATATTCAAGTAACAGTAAGACAGACATTAGAGTATTAGTAGACTGTCTGCTTAATATTTCTAACACTTTATTTTGATGAGTACACAACACACTACATACTGACTATCAGAAATTTTGCAAGTATATGTCATCTTATTCTACTAACCCTAAACCTACCCTAACAGTCTCCTCTGAGAGTTAGTAGACATGCAGTTGTGAATTAATGAGAATCAGTTGACATGTAGTTACAAAGTTGCTTACAGTTAGTAGAATGTCTAAATGGACTATCAAAATAAAGTGTAACCAGTTTTTGTAGTCATTAGCAACCATAATATTGTGAATGAATACATAATGCTTTGTACTGCACCCTTGAAATAAAAACTCAAATTTTAGTAACACTTGTTGTGCTCACTATTTCTCCGTCTAGAAAATACATTTTGACAAAAGAAAGAAGACTGAAGCATCTGCCTACTGGACCATCATCCTGCAGAATCCCTTCAAAACATTTAAGAATCAAATGGTGTACAGCTTAAACAAAACACAACAGAAGTGATGTTCCATATAAAACTTTTAAACTTTTGAAAAATTGTATTGTATCATATTAAATTATTCATAATTAAACACTGAAATCTGCTGCTGCAGCACTACCATAGTAACCAGAACATCATGGCGACCAATGACCAAGCAAAGAGCAGGGAGATTGTTTACCTAGAGAATTCTTCTAAAAATGCCAGGGATAATTTTAAAAAGAGGACCTTAAGAAAGAATCCTGAAATTCTTTATGCTGACTACATAAATTCACCTGATTATCAGAGGGGGGAAAGAGTCAAAAATAACTTGATCTTCTACACCACACTGATACCTGAATGGAAATCAGCCATCAAAAATAAATACCAGAATGTGGATGAAACAAGAAACAGAATTCGAGAAATATTTACCATATTTCAAGATGAAATGCGCAACATGCTCTTTCTCACAATTACCTTTTTCACTACAGGCACTGTGCTTGTGCAAAGCCATGAGGAAAACCTAGATTTATTTGAGAACATCTTTGCTGAACTAAAAGACAGGGTATACAGAGAGAGAGACCAGGCCCAAATGAACAACCCAAATAATCCTCCTCCACCTTCACCATCTGACAGTCAGCTTAGAGATGGAGAAGAAAGAGCTGAAGAAAGAGACCAGCCCCAAACTGCTGTTGGAGATACTAGCTCCTCCATCTCTGATGATTTCAATAAAATGTGTGTAAAGTAAATAACAGATAAGGGAATGTCTCTATTTTACCTTTGCTTTAATACTATTATCATCATCATTACTCTTCTATTTATGTTCCTGGTGGTATTTTTCTCTCACTCAGTTTTGTTATTTATACTCTAGTTAACAAAATTCTAAACTCTTTTTATACACACATCCTCATCTGTTTTGTTTTTTTAATATATGTATAACATGTATAACATATATGAATAATTTTTTTTGTAAAAGACCAATTCTCTCTCTCTCTCTTTTTTTTTTTTTTTTTTTACATTTTTACTGAACTGTACCAAAGAACACTTAATACTATATAAATAGCATGATATATAAATTACTTTAAGGGACATGGCGGAGGAAAAAATCTGGGGTGGGTATAAAAATTCAGGGTGTAAGCATCATGTTGAATGTTTTGCACACAGCATTCTTAAAAATGATATGTTGAGGTTGTTTTTCAGTGCAATATATAGTAGAACAGACACAATGTATTCATATATAGATGATGTTTACTATTATAATATGTATTATCAGTAATTCTTCCTGTGATGATGTGATTTGTAATCCATTAAAAAGACGCTTGATTTTATAAAAAAAAAAATGTACTCACTCTCATGTTGTATGACTTCAGGGTTTTTTGTTTGTTTAGTTTATTTTATTTTATTATATATATATATTTTTTTTCAAACCAGTAAATGATGAGGATTTTTGGGTGGGCCTTCAATATATTATAATCTATTAGTACTTGGAGATTGGTGATTCCCAAACAGGCTATTTTGAAAAGATTTTGATGTTTAAAAAAATATTTGTGAAAGAAGTGCATTTAGTGTGACATTGATTGTTATTCTACCTAATATTTAGAATAATTACAAAATGATACTTATGGGGCTTTTTAAAATTATTTAAAATAATAATCATCAAAAAAGAATGACACCGGATGCTCACACCAACTTTAGAGGTCAAAGATATATTTGTAGAGGTTTGTTTCAGACATAGTTATATACAAACTGAACTAGTCATTAATGACAGCGAGGCTAATCAAATCAAACTATCAGAAATAAAGCCTCACAAATGGAAAATATAAAAAACTAAACAACAAAGAGTGAAAATGATATTTGTTGAAACAGGTTATCTTATTGATAGCCTTGCTGTGTGATTGTTATCATTCAAGCAAAAAATGTTACAGACTTTTTATCATATTACACACAAAAAATGGCTTTGCCACTGTTAATGGAGTTAATAATAATCATTATGTGACACTGAAACTGCATTAACTGTTCAAAATAAACTTAAACAAATAGTGATCTGAGGAGCGTGCAATAATATTTTCAGTTCCATTCATGTGCGCATTCAAGGACACGCCCACAACAGAGAAATGCATGACGATTCACATAAACTCCACCCACTGGAACTGTTTTTCACAGGAACCGAATATTACACACCGAACGGAAAATGTGCGACAACAGGCAAACAAGGATGAAAGATTGAGTGCCAGGTGAGATAACAAATAAAAACATCTTAGATGCAATTCAAAAGAAATAAAGATAAAGAGATTTAATGAACAAGATGATAGACTGAAAGCTTTTGAAAGTTGAATGGAAGCTAACACACAAGCAGTAAAGGAAAATAAGGAAGATATAAGCAAAGTATAGGAAGAAATGTTACTGTTGAAAAAAGAAAATGCATCACTGAAGCAGATCTGTTTGGAGCAAGCCAGATATAAGAGAAGGTGGGATCTTAGACTGATGGGCCTTCCTGAAAAAGACAAAGAGGATACAAGAGAGACTGTGATTGGCATCCTTACAAGAGTGATCCCGGTGTCAGCGGAGAAACTTTGTGAGGCAGTCGACACAGTGCACCGCCTGGGAAAGAAGAACGATGCAGCTACCAACAGGATGCCCAGACCTGTAATCATCCAGTTTGCCTTGCTAACTGTCCGTGATGAAGTATGGAGGAGATCAAGAGAGGCAAGAGGGTGCAGAGAGATGAACATTCAGTTCAAGGAGGACTTCTCAAAAGAAGATCGTGAGGCTCATGCTTAGCTTAGTCTAAGGTGCAAGAAGCCAGAAGAAATGGAAAAAAGGTCTCCCTAAGAGAAGGATATGCTCTCATTGATGGACGCAGGGTTGACCCCTAATTGCTGTGTTGTAAGCAAATGCTCAGGCACTCTGCTTATTCAGAGAAAAAATTCAGTAACATGGTAAGGTGTATTTAAGTTTACAGAAACAAACTCTCAGGTATTTTATTTAAACATATTCTGTTAGTATGAATCTTAACAGGTGAAAGTTTAATTGATTTAACTGCTAAAAGGTTTTTTTCCCTATATTTTTTCAAATGTTACTCAGGACAACATGTTCATTCCTGCAAAAAAAAAAGGAAAAGAGAAAAAAAAAACAGTTTAGCTCATTTAGAACAACATACTTTCTTTTATGTCATTGAATGTTAGGGGATTAAATAACATTACTATGCGAAAAGCCATTTTTTTGTTTTGCAAGGATCAGAAATCGCAATGCATCTTTTTACAGGAGACTCATTCTGTTATGGACAATGAAAAATTTTGGAAAATCCAATGGGGGGATTACGCCTTCTTTGCACATGGAACATCACACTCAGCAGGAGTCATGATACTGTTTAATAGATTTCCAGGTAACATAATAGATCATAAAAAAGATACTGAAGGTCACTGGTTAATGGTGGTTGTGGAAACAAATGACAAACGTTATATTTTGATATGCGTTTATGAATTTAACAACCAAGCAATCAATGTGAAGTTGTATGCAAAATTAAGCCAAGTTATAATGGAATGGAAAACAACATATGATTCAGATAAAGTGAAGGGAGGAGATCATAATATAGCCCCTGATTCATGGCTAGACCGACTACCTCATAGGAACTCTCAACATGTATATAGTGACACTATACTGTCTTTATGTACAACAACACATTTAATTGATTATTGGAGAGCATTAAATCCAACATCTGATCAGTTTACATGGTATAATTCTGCAGGAAACGGTCAATGTTCAAGATAAGACTACTGGCTGATTTCATGGGAGTTATGTAGTGATATTTCGGATTGTAAAATATCAGCCTCTCCGCTTACAGACCATTGCATGATTAGTCTAAACCTATTAGCATCCAAACAACAATTAAATTCTCCAAATATCTGGAAGTTTATTAATGATTTCTTACAAAATGCTGAATTTTGTGAACATGTGAAGTCTCTTGTCCCGGAGGTTGAAAAGCTAGACATGAGTGATATCAGTAAATGGGAATGGTTTAAGTTCAAAACCAGACAAATAGCAGTCGACACAGGTAAAAAACTGTTATGTATAAGGAAACGGAAGCAAAAGGATCTAATTGACAAAATCAACCAACTAACAAGTAATGTACAATTATCCTTAGACAACAGTAATGAATTAAAGTTATTTTCCGGGAACTCCCACTAAGTCCGAAGACGCTATGGGAAACCCTTCATGCGTGACGGCTCTGAATCTGTTGTACCAACGTCCAATGAATGGGCAGTGACGTCAGACATGGAAGAGTCTATAAATAGCATGCAGTGCCTGCTCGCGCTAGCTTTCTGCCTCTCAGAGCGCGCTGTCTGTGTATCCGTTCAAATGTCTGTCTGTGTGAGTCTGAAAGAGTGAAAAGATCACGTTTCCCTAGACTGAGAAATGGCTTAAAAAGATTGAGTGTTTGTGAAACCTCTCTGACTTCCTCCTCCACTTTGTCTGAGGATTGAGTTTCATTGAGAAAAAAAGGTCCTATTCTCCCAGCCCTTGTAAAAAGCTGTGTGTGTGTGTAATAGTTGAAGATCGAGGGATTGTTAATCCTCTCTGACCTGTTTCTTGACATATTCCAAGGAATTTGTGTGAGTTTGAGTGAAGTTTTGTTTCTCCTCTCTGGCGTGTGTGAAATAAAAAGATTGAGTGTTTTGAAAAATCCTCTCTTTGATCTGTTCTCTGCGTTTGCGGTGTAAGTGAATGAAAAGAGCGCACACACGTTGTTTGTGCGAGTTTATAAGAGCAATAAGTCCTGTCTTCCCACTTTACAGCATGTGTGAGATAGTTTAAAGATCGAATGTTTGAAAAGCCTCTCTTGTAGACTGCTCCTCCACATATTTTTGAGAAAATTGTGTGAGTTTCATGAGAGTAAAGTCCTGTTTTTCACAACGTTTGAGTACGTGTGAAATAGTTTAAAAAGATCGAGTGTCTGAAAGCCTCTCTTTTGACTTTCTCTTCGTGTGCATTTCACTACAGTGATAGTCCTATTTCTCATCGTTTGAGCATGTGTGAAATAGTTTTAAAAGATTGAGTGTTTGAAAAACTTCTCTTTAGACTACTCCTGTATTTCACTCAGAGTATAAAGTCCTATTCACCACTTTTTGAGTGCGTGTAATAGTTTTAAAAGATCGACTGTTTGAGAAACCTCTCTTTTGACTTTCTCTTCCACATTACTGCTCTACTATAAAATAAAGTATGAGCAAGACAGACAAGGGCATATGCAAGCTACAGGCTACAGGCGGTGTGCGTCTCCCTGCAGCCCAGGCAAGCTACACAGAGCAGTCCCCTCACTGATGGGAGTCAGAGCTCACTCCACAGAGTTCCACGGCTCGGAGGACACGCACAGGACACAGCAACTGCAAGGCCGGGTCTGCCTCCTCCTGGGGCAGAGCTTGCAGGTTCACTACCTGACTTCGGAAGGGTGTGGTAGGAACTGTGGGATTATATTTTTTGTTACATCTGTTTAATCAGTATATTCAGCAATCATTCAATATAGTCAGCAATAGTGTTG
>JAUMHG010000236.1:153259-168868 GCA_032359395.1 Enteromius anoplus
CAGAAAGCTATTTTTGGAAGTTCATATATATTTGGACTTGTTATAAATTGACAATCAAATTGATTGATTGTTTGCACAAGACAGTGTTTGTTAAAAATTGAGGAAGTTAATGCTTGTTTGTACTTGATTGCACAAGTACAGTTGTTTGTAGTTATTTGTGTTAGACAGTGCCAGTCTGTTGTTGGCCTAATAAATACCCTAACTAACACTCCTCCTTTGTATGTTCTCCCTCCATCTGATGCATCTCAGGCAATTATAGAATAATTAAGAAAAAAAAATGTAACTAGTAATATTACTAGTAATGTAACGTAACTAGTTACTTTCTCCAAGGAGTAATAAAGTAATGTAGGGCGTACAGCGTACAGACGCAGCCTCGGCCATGTCTATACCATGGCATCCAGTCCCGCAGGAGCACCAAAGGGGACATTGTGCGTTCTCCTGAGTCGCGAAGAGATCCACCTCTGCTCTGTAAAACCTTCTCCAGATCTGCTCCACCACCTCGCCCCCTGTCTCGACAGGATGTCTGCTCCTATGTTTAGTTGCCGGGAAATATAGACCGCTCTCAGTGAGAGGGATCTTTCCTGGGCCCACACAAGGGTGTGCTGTGCCAGCTTGTACAAGACCCCCTTGGTGGTTGATGTAAGAGACGACAGACGTGTTGTCGGTGTGCACCAACACATGTCGATTTCTTACGTCTGTGAAGAAGTGCTTGAGTGCTACAAATACAGCTAGCATTTTTGACGATTGATGTGCCAAGTTAACTGGCAACCTCTCCACAGACCTCGGCTTAGCGACCACTCTTGATCGCTCCCCAACCTGTGAGGGATGCATCCGTCGCTAGCATAACGCGGCGACCTGGATCTCCCAGCACTGGGCCCTGATTTAGGAAAAAAGGATTCCTCCACATGTCTAAGGCATGTACAGCTCGGCGTGACACATTGATCATGCGAAGGGGATTTACCTTCGGGGATATGCCTTTGTTCCTGAGCCACCACTGTAGGGGTCTCATGGACAGCAGGCCAATAGGTATGACGTTGGACGCAGCTGCCATAAGGCCCAGCAGCTTTTGGAACTGCTTGATAGTGAGTGACCGGCCTTCTTTTATGCCCACGACAGCAGTGAGGATCGACGCAACCCGAGCAGGTGTCATATGAGCCTGCATCGTGGTTGAATCCCACACCACGCCCAGATAAGTGGTTTTCTGAGCTGGAAAAAGAACACTTTTCTTGGCGTTTAGTCTTAACTCCAACCGTTTCATGTGAGCGAGAACGACATCTCAATGTCTGCTTGCTTCTTCCGGCGATCGTGCTAGTATTAGCCAGTCGTTGATATAATTCAAAATGTGGATGCCCTGGAGTCGCAGTGGAGGCAGTGCTGCATCCACACATTTTGTAAACATATGGGGTTGAGAGTGCAAGGCCAAAGGGTAGTACCTGATATTGGTATGCTTTGCCCCCGAAAGCAAACCTCAAGAACTTCCTGTGTGAAAGATGCATCGATACATGAAAGTATGCATCTTTTAGATCTATCGTTCTCGGACCTGAACCAGTCCTCGGACCTGATTCAAGCTACGACTTGTTTCACTGTGAGCATTCTGAACTTCAGTTTCATGACTGAGCAGTTCAGTAGTCTGAGATCCAAGATGGGCCTCAGCCCTCCATCCTTCTTTGGAACTATAAAGTAGTGGCTGTAGAACCCGCACTCGATGTTGTGAGGAGGAACCATCTCGATGGCTTCCTTCCTCAAAAGAGTTTCTACTTCTTGTTCCATCACTAGAGCCTGCTCTGTACGAAATATCATATGGACAACGCCCGCAAATTTTGGCGGAGCTTGACCGAACTGGATTTTGTATCCGCTTTCTACAGTGCCCAGGACCCATTGAGACATATTTGGCAGTAGTTTCCACGCTGCTAAATAGCCTACTAAGGGAACCAGTCTCTCGAGGCTGGTCCCTGATAATATTTGAGGGATGATGTTTTGACACAACCCACCCTCGGGTGGAGCTGTGTTTCCCTCGTGAGAGCTCGGTGACAAAAGTCTCGGTGCTGATACGTTTCTGGGCGGCTGAACCTGAGAACGATGTTCGGGGGAGACGCTCACGCACTGGCGAGGTTAGTGAGGGAGTCTGCCGAGGGCACTGGGGAGAGATGGGCTCTGTGTGATGCGGAGTGCACCATTCTTCCCCACAGGGGCCTGCCCTCTGAAGTCCTGAGCCACAAGCATCAGGACTTCCTCTTCTTTACTTGCGAGGCCTTTTTTTTCTCCTGCAGGAGAACCCTCAGATCAGCCCCACTCTCTTTCTGCGTGTCTCTATATGTCTTGTACGAGGAGCTGGTACTCAGATAGGACTGCTCCCGCTTAGCAGTCCCTTGAGCTGGAGAGCGGCGAGGGAGGAACCGCTGAAACGCCGCCATCTGCTTGCTTGCCTCCTGGTGCCTTTCGACGATCATATTGATGGTGTCGCCGAACAGGCCCTCTGGCGCAAGCGGGGTGTCCATCTGGCAGACTCTGTCTCTTAAGCTCTTTGAAGTCATTACTGCTGACTTGCTCGTCTTCGTCCAGCTCTTTCAGCAGGTCGGCCTGGTACACTTGTTAAACACCCATGGTGTGCAAGCACGCACCAGCCTGACCCGCTGCGGAGTACCTCCTGCCTACAAAAGCTGATATTTTTCTTGACGGCTTTGTAGGCAGGGATGGAGCCTTCAAAGACGTTGCCAAAATAGGGAGGGAGATAGCGAGCGTCTGCTCTACCCGAGGCAACGTTTTGTAGCCACTCTCGTTCATTCCAGTAACATTTCCTTAGAAATCTGACGCCGGAACGAACACTCAAGCTGAGAACGGCTTATTCCATGACCTTGCCACCTCGGTGTGCAAGTCAGGAAAGAACGGAAGGCTCCGCTTTGAAGGTGGTGAATGCGCATTCAGGAATCTCTCGTCCAGTTTACTTCTGCGCGGTTCTGATTTTACCTCGGCCGGCCAATCGATGTTTAATTTGGCAACGGCTTGAGTCACCACCTCCAAAAGCTCCTCGTACTGGGGTGAAGAGGAGACTATGGTCTCCCCGGTGCTCTCCATCTCTTCATCCTCGGATGCAGAGAGGAGCAGCGCTGCGCAGCCTTGGCAAGGAGAAGTAGCAGAATGCGCTTCCTTACTTGCAAGAGCGTCACTCGCCTCCGGAGAAGGGGATCGAGATAGGGACCCGCCCGTCTCGGATTCCTCTTCAGACTCATCACGGAGGTCAAGCTGCAATTCCCACGAGCGTCGTCGCCGCTCCGCCTTGCCGCGAGTGGGACCAGTGCCACGAGGGTTGCTAATGAAGACTCCCTCTTCGTTGAAAAGAGCCTTCCGGGAGCAAAGCACACGCAGAGGCAACTGCTCACAGTGTCTGCATTCCTCTTTATCAGTTTGTTTTAGGGCTGCTTCAGCGTACTTCGCTTCCAGGCAGACAACACAGAGTGTGTGTAAGTCATTTGATAAAATGGATCTCTCAGACAGGCTTGCACAAGCTCAGTATGGACTGCCTTCACCCCTCATAATTTTATCTTTTGATTTAGACATTGTTTTTTCTTTTTGTTTTCTTTCACACACAGTTTGTCTTTCACATAGAGACACTTTTTAATTCTAGACGCTTTCACAATTACACACAGAACGCTTCGCTGAATGACAGAAAGCTGTTTGCCAGCCGGAATTCCATGTGCTTATATGCTTCCTGGCCAGTGACGTCAGCCGACTCTGACCGCCCAACTCATCATTGGCTGATTCAACACACTATTCAGAGCCGTCACGCTAAGGGCATTTCCATAGCGTCTCGTCAATGCAGCTCGAGTTCCTGAAAAGGAACTACTTATATGTTTACCTGCGTGCTTTTGCGGGCGGGAGCGGGACAAAACTTGAATACTGCGGGCAGGAGAAGGAGAAAATAATATAAATTTTTGCGGGAACGGGACATAATTTTGTGGGAGCGGGACTGAAAAATCCGTCCTGTGCAGGTCTCTAGTACCACATCCCTGACCAAGATCATAAAAACCCTTTTAGCCTATAACCTAACAGAATCCTTAAGTGAACATGTAAAGGTTGCACAATTGAATACAAAGAACAAATGAATGTAATACTACATTTTCTAGCTACTTAGAAAATGTAGTGAGCTAAGCTATCAGTTACTCTGCCTTGAATTAAGCTTAACTACACTAAAGCTACTACCTTGAGAAATGTAGCAAGCTAAGCTACAGCAACATGATAAAAGTAGTTGAACTACATCTAAGCTATTTTTTTTAATTGAACCAAATTTAAATCAATGCTACCTTAGTGATAAAAATGTCATTCAAACAGATAGACATGCATAATTGTGCAATTATTTATTTAACAATTGTTCCAAACCAATTTGGCAAAACAAAAACAAACATGATAACAAATAACAAAAGGTGTCGAGTGTGTGTGTGTATGTATTATTATCTGAATGCATGCATACTGTATGTGTAACTCAGTACAGCTTAAACCACAGGACAAACCACATTAGTATAACGACTCCAAACCGTACCGTGGAAAAAAACAGGCCGTTGTCTCAGTCAGCGTCATGAACTTCTCGAGGTATGGTGTTGTGCCGAATTTTGACTCCCTGCCGAATTATGACTTCCCTTGTTAAAAACCAATAGTAATCCTAACCCCACCCCTAATCCTAATCCCTCCCCCACACCTAACACTAAACCTATCAATACTAGGGGAGTCATAATCTGGCAGGGGGTCAAAATTCGGCACTACAACGGCTACGGCGACTCCCCTCACAGGATAAATTCCTCTCCCTCCTCTGCCAACTTTCCAAAAAGTGTTCGCCCAAGCATGTCACGCGTCCGGTCCAGAAGGTGGTGCTAACACCAAAAAGCTCATTGCCAACCGCAGTAAGAAGTCACTGACATTAATGTGGCTGCATTGCCCTATGTATGGTGGTTGCCTCATATACTGATCTAGGATCAGTAATCCATAGCATTTGTATTTCCGATTTGTGCTTAAGCATCAGAAATGGTTGGGAAAATGTAATTTTAGCTTGTGTGGATGCTACTCACTAATTGATCAATAAAATAGCTTCACTACTGAAAAGCTATTTGATTCGGAAAACAGAGACGCTACCAACACGCTTACAGTTAAACTAGTAGCGACGCTACTGCCCCTCACTGCAAATAAATAAATACAGTGTGAGACAGTAATTATTCATAAACATATTTCCAGTATGTTTTATATTATCACACTTCTGACAGGGGTAGCAGGTTTAGAAATGGTTTCCATGGTCAAGACAAGAGTAGACTGCTCAGGGTTGACCCGAATGGTTACAGGAAGTGCAGATTTCTGGAAACTGGACTCCTGGGCTATGAACGAAGCAGCAGGCAACGTGTGATTCTCCAGGACTATTGCATGAGGGGTCTCTGAAGAAAGAGTTCTAGCCCTTCTGGCACCGGATCTCTTAGCCCTACACCTCCCTGGGCAAAAGGTTGTCAGATCAACCCCTTCTTGGTTGACTTGGATGGGCATAAGGTCAGGATTATCAGGGCTGGACATAATGGATCTTGACTTAGCTGGGATAAACTTCTCAATAGCAAACACAGGGACTGCTCTATAACCAATTCAGGAACTGTGCTCTCAGGAACTTACGTGGAAACAATTTCCTCCATTATACATTTAGGAACTCTTTCTGGAGCGGTATCAGGAACAGTCTCTATAATTCATTCAGGAACTGCTCTCTCAGGAGCAGAATCCGAGAGCTCTTGGGCTGGATTGGATTCTGAGCGATCCCCTTCAGGGTCCCCAAACCTGGTGGCCACAGTTAGAGTGGCGAGAATCTCCCTTGTGGACCTCAGTAGGCAGGCAAGACTCTCAGAAAAGGCCTCAACGGCTGTTACAATGGCCTGCTTGGGAACAGCTACATTTGCTGGGGTTAGGGGAGCGGGGACCTCGGAGATGGCCTCCATGACCATAACGTGAAGAGCAGACCTCTCGGGGACAGCCTCTGGTGGCACAACAGAAAACCCAGAGATGGCGGCCTCCTTGGCCATAAAGGGCTGAATGAGAGCCGCTGAAATGGCCCTCTTGGCCAACAAGGTGGGCTTTTCGGAAGTGGCCCCTGTGGGCATAACCTCACTATCAGGTGCAGTAGTTAACTCAGAGATGGCCTCCGTGAGCATAGCAGGCTGAATAGGAGCCTCAGTGATAGCTTCTGTGGCCAATACACAGAGAGAGGGCTGTTCTGAAATGGTCTCTGTGGACAAGGCTTGACTGACGGGAACATTCTTTGACTTGATTTGACTGGCAGGACAGGCATCCGTGAAAGTAATTGGGAAAACTGGCGGCTTGAAATTGGCCTCTGTGGCCTGAACAGGAGAGGCAGCCAGCTCAAGAAGAGCCTCAGTGGGCATATCATGACTAGCAGTGGTGACTTCTGAGGATGTGGCATTACAGGGAACTACATGATCTGTGGGCAAGACAGGGCTCAAGTTTCGTTGGGCAAGTTTGGAAAGGAATTATATCGCACAGCCCTCCTCTGCTGATGGATATAATCTGCATGCTTGACCGCTTCTGTAGTACCAGTCGCTATCTCGGCCAACTTAGCCAGAGAGGCAGTGATCCTGGTTATCTCAGCAGAGACAGAAATAGGCCCAGTGGAGTGAGATAAGAAAGGGGTGGACTCTATCAAAGGGACGTCAAACTTGAAAGATTCTGGAGTTATGGACGAACATTCTGCTGACTCTGAGAAAATAGATATTGGCTTGGCAGATTCAAACATGGCTGGTGCAAACCTCATAGACTGAGATATGACTGTACTGAACCTTACTTGTTCCTGGCTAACCGTAGGGCAGGTGACGGATTCAGGGATGACGGGAGTCAGCTCTAGCCTAGAGTTTACTGGAGTAGACTGGACAACTGCCTGCTTGGCCATCTTGTAAATAATGGGAGCAGGGTAGACAGGCTCTGGTATGAGACTGATTGACTCAGAAGTGGCGGGAGAGGGCGCAAAAGCATCAAGTCTGTCTGTCTCTGGAGTGAGTAAAGCAAGCCTGCCAGGGTCTGGATCTGGTTTGGGTTCAGAATCAGAGTCTTGGAAGGAATTTGGCTCAAGATCAGAAACTTGAACTGAACTTGGTTCAGGAACATATTCTCGAAATGCAAACACTGCAGACAGTGGAACCACCTCTTTAGACTCCACTGTAGAAAACATTGGGATACCAGCTGCTCTCACAGATCTCAATGGTAGCCCCACCAAGCTGGAAACCAGCCTAAAACGCTCAGAGAAGCTTTAGTGTCTTTAAATGCAACCCTCCTGATGACCGGGAACACTGATCTGGTGTCCATGACTACCGGGGACTCTGGATTGTCATCCATGGTGGCTGGAGACATTGGCCTCTGGCTGAGGCATGGGGTTGGCTGACTCTGGAGTGACTGGAACAGGCCTGAGGAGCTCTGGGGAAACATGAACAAACTACGTAGACTAAATGGTGAATGGAATGGAGTCATTGATGGATGCAGCAGACTGGAAACCCATCTTTCTTCTAGCCCGTCGCTTCTGAGTTGGGGTTAGAAGTGAATCTTGGTCTGGACTTGATAACAGAAGTGGGGCAGAAAGGCAGCTGCATGCAGACTTAGAGGATGGAGAAGGCATACCCCACTGGATGCGATGACCAAGATATCTGGAGAAGTCCCAGAAATTTAAGATCTTGAGACCATCCATTTCCCACTTAGGTAGAGGGTCATCCAGGCAGGCATTGAAAAGGTCCTTGAGGGTGGTGTCATCATAATCAAGCTCCCTTGACATCGTCCAGAATAACTGGGTAAATGCACCTATATCCCAGCCCTGTTGACGAAGGTTAGCCAGCATCTCTGGAGCCCCGGATGATGGTTAACCGAAGAGGGGAAGGAGCTGTGCAGACGATGACTGAAGGTAGGAAGCAGTTACCAAGCACAGAGGGAGAAGCCACTCCACAGCCAACCGAACAGGTCAGGACGAGATGACACTGGAGACAAACACAATACTGAGGCAGGGAGAAAACAAAGGACTTCGATTAGAGACAAGCTAGAATCTACTGACAAAGATACCACAATGTAAGTACGATTGCAACAATGAACTGACAAAACAGGAAGGAAAGGACGGCCTATATGAAAGGGAAGGAGAACTCGAGGAACAGATGAGAATACTCAGACGAACGAGGAGAGAACAAGTGAGAATACTCAGACAAACAAGGGCTAAACAAGAGGACGTGGCAGAGGGAAATAAGGAGGCAGGACAAGGGGAGCACATGGCAATGAAACGTGTGTATGTTTTGATGTCTTTTCTCCCCATGTGCTCTTTGTTTTCTCCCCATGACCTAGTTTTGTTAAGTAGTTATTCCTGTCAGGTGTGTTCAGTTCATTTACTGTGATTGTCTGCCCTTTATAAGTTGCTTCCTGTCTTCCAGTGTTTGTCTGTTCTCGTCGTTGTATAGTGTGTGTAACTCTGCGTGTCTGATCATTGTTTATATTAAAATATTGTTAACTTGCTCCAACGACTCTCTCCGTGCTTTGCCATACACAACTGTGACAGGCAAACACAAACAAAGACACAGCCATGTGCTCAGACACAACACACACAAGGAAACATTAAACAAAGACAAGATAGTCAGGGCAGGGTCATGACACGCACAGTATCAGTTGTATATGCTGGTTTATGTTAACGGATGGTAGGTTTAGGGGCAGGTGTTGGATTAAATGTTCATAAATGTATAAATAAAGTAATATAAATAAATCTTTTGTTACTGTTTACAGTGAAAAATCACACCCATATACATATGCAATAATGGCAATATCATTACCCAATATTTGAATCCAGTTATCTGTGCATGGATCACGGCTGATGTCTGTCACTGACTTACATTGTAATTATTAGCCAAACTCTGTGAGTTCTAATACATTTTAAAAACAATAAAATATTGTGGGAAAAGGATGTCGTGTTGCACTGACTTATACCTAGTTAGTCTAGCCAGTGTAAATGTGTGCGGGTAAGTGGGGCTAAACTCCCTATAAATGTTACTCTTAAATGGCTGTAGTGATTGCTAAGAGAGTTTCATTTTGCAAAGACTGTTAATATATTCAAGTCCCAACTCTAACAATGAATTCTTATCATGCACTTGGTCTCCAGTGAGAATGGTTCTAGATGAGAAAATTAATATAGAATATGTACCTGCATATATTGAATGCTGATTTCAGCTGCTTAGTCAGGCCTCATCGCTCAAGGTGAAGCCTGTGAGCGAGCATATAGGAAACCTTCAGCTGAGACAGCAGTTAAACAGATAACTTACTCAGAATTTCCAAATTATCATCTTCTGTAGTGTAGAATTCAAAACATACATGCTAACTTACATCCCAACGGAGTTCACAAAAGTCTGTGTTTGCAGCAGGAGTGTAGCCAGGCTTCGGAGAGATGTTCGTCTTAAGTAATGCAGCATCTCTGGACTTTACCTCTCTACCATTGTGCACAATTAACAAACATACAGTGTGGATTGATGGTATGGTTCTGTACTGAGCAAGAACTCCCTGCACATTCATGAAGCCTAGCATGGATAAGAGGAGCAATTACCCTCTAGGGCAGGGGTGCCCAACCCTGCTCCTCGCGATCGACTGTCCTGCAAAGTTCAGCTCCAACTCTAATCAAACACACCTGAAGAAACTAATTAAGCTTTTTAGGATCGCTTGAAAATTAAAGCCAGGTGTTTTTGATTAGAATTGGAGCTAAACTTTGCAGGACAGTCAAATGTTGAGAATAAACTCGTTAAATTACGAGATTAAAGTCGTTAAATAATGAGAAAAAACTCGTTAAATAACCAGAAAAAAAAGTCAAAATAAAACTTTGAGAAAAAACTTGTTAAATAACGAGATTAAAGTCGTTAAATAACAAGATTAAAGTCATTAAATAGTGTGACAAAGTTCCAGAGTCGTGTGAATCCATTAGCAATGCTTTATTGCTCACAAAAGACAGACAATAGCGAATGTCAACAGCAGACAGGTATCTAACAGGCAGTCCAGTATTCAGGTCAAAATCCAGGCACAGTTCACAAGGGCAGGCAGCAATGATCAGAAACGATATAAACAGTCCAAAGTCATACACAGGAAGGCCAACACGGTAAGAATCGCTCAGAAATATATCCATAAACGGCGTATAAGACTTCGCACCGTATCTGAGGAAGTTCGGGCTTATATAGAACAGATAATTCGCAACATCTGGGGCGGAAGCGCTGAGGTGCGTGGGAAACGGGTCCGGGCGGAAACTAGAACTCCGGCGAAGGTTCCCGCTGCTGTCGGTTAGAGAGAGCCACATAGGCGCCGTCTGTGACAAATAGCAAGAAAAAAGTCGTTAAATAACGAGATTAAAGTCGTTAAATAAAACAAACATGCTACCCGTCTCGATCAGGAGAGTGCTGAACAGCGCTGTGAGAACAATTCTCTGCCATGAATGCTATTTACAGTGTAAATGAAATCAGTCCATTTTTATAGATGTACTACTAAATAAAAACAGCCATTTTATTTACATTATGTAAAAGTAGCAGATCTTTTCAAAGTTTAAATAGTACCTAGCTAATTAGATTTATAGCTTACTTATAAATGGTGACAGATACCAGTATTGTATATAACAGGATGTGATAATAACATAGAATGTGAATTAGCCTATTTTATATTTACATTAAGAAATAGCCTATATGCTGCCTTATTGGGGGACAAGCTCTCCATAATAGCCCTTTACCTCTAATCAAACCACAGACTCCATGGCGATTTAAACTAGAGTTTAATGCAGAAATGCAGATGAAACACTGTGCCATAACTGCATTTCGAATACTTTCCGATACACAAACAAATAATGGATTTACAGTAGTACCACTTAATGAATGCATTATAACTAAGGCAGTTAAAATACACTTTTCTGATGCGTCATGTGATAAAAAAAAGAAAGGAAAGAGAGTTCGGCAAGAAATGGTTTCAATCAATCGGACATGTTTTGCTCTCTGCTGACGGCACGCTCTAAAACAAGTCTTTTGTTCTGTACTTTTACTTCTCGAAAACATGATGGGTTTTTTCTCGTTCTTTAACGACTTTTTTTCTCGGTATTTAACAAGTTTCTTCTTGTTATTTAACGACTTTAATCTCGTAATTTAACGAGTTTATTCTCGTTATTTAACGACTTTAATCTCTAAATGATTCTATTTTTTTTATTATTGCTTGGCCCTAATCCTCTTCCGTAGTAAGACAAAAAAATTACAACAGAAAAATAAATAGAATAAAATAGAATAAAAGGGACAAATGAAATAAAAGTTTTTAGGTGTGATTGCTGTAGATTATTAGGCTGCAGTTGCTTTAAATTTGTTAGTTCTCAAAAAAATTCATCAATTGATCACAATCTGATACAGGTCTGGTTATGTAGTGACAAATGTTGCGTTGTTTTACTTATAGATGTTTAATAGATTTTCTTTTGTTCTTACAGTGTGATGCTGATAATCCATACCCAACCATACAGTTGGTAGAAACTGACTGGAAAATGGCTTTCTCCAAGAGGGTTCAGGTCCTTGTCAAAGCAGATGGTGTGGAGGTGTGCAGGGGTTTAGAAGTTGAAGAAGGGATACTTGCAGCCTTCAGTGCTTACTATGTATTCAACTTGGCTTACTACATGAAGAATACACTGACCTTCCTGAAGCATGCCATAGCAAATATTACTGAGGTGGGTGGCAAGCCCCTTCCAATAACTGTCACCCGAGTACCTAATATCCTGTGATAAAATGCCACCACCATATCGATGGACAAGGTCTACAAGAAAAACCTTAATAACTATTTTAACATGTTGGTCTGGTTCACAACCATGACCCCAATTTCAGCATCACCAGTGGACTGAATAACTGTAAGTCATCTTTTACAATATATAAGTCTTTCAGGCGTCATGTCTATCGAAAGCATGGTAAGCTTGTTCTACCTCCTGATGACATGGATGCTACTGAAAACATGGACAATGACGATGATTTTGAAAACATGGACTTGTTTTGTGATTTCTTGATGTTCAAAACTGGTATAGAACATTTAGAATGAAGTAGAAGAATGTACTTAACATGAGATCTGGTGCTGTTTTTAAAAAAGTGAAATTACTATTCTTAATGTTACATGTTTTAATTTACAGTTACAGTTTTTAAAAAGTTAGTGAAATGGAAATACAGATTTTGGAAAAGTTTATGATGTTAAGCTTATTATTTTTGCTGTTTAGAATTTTTAGGTTTAGGTTTTACTTAGTTAAAAGGAGTATTAAAAATTGTCACTATGCATCCTTTTGACACATTGTGATAGAGATTAAAACATTGTGAAAAATGTGAGAATGTAATAGTTTTGACTGTTCAATAAATGTGATAAATAGCATTCTGGCCTTTTTAATGTGTTGTATGGAGTGCAGATTTGCCATCACAAGGTACAGAAGGCTTGTCACTGGGACAGTACCCTAAAAAGGATACATTTGTACCTTTTTTAAAGGTACACTATGGTACCATAGCACTATAAGGTACAATTTAGTCAGTAGGAGGTACATATTTGCCTTTGAAAGGTACCTACTGAAAAGGTACAGATATGTACCCATGTGAAAGGGTACAAAAGGTGTACCCTTGAGGGTACTGGCCCAGTGACAAACCATTGTACCCCTTAAGGTACAAATTTTGCACATTTTTTTCTGACAGTGTGTGAATACTGATATAGACATTGTGTTCCTGTACGAGACAACTGATGCAACCTCGACAAACGTGACCTGCCAGAACTAATGCTTGATGATTGTTTCATCTAACACTGCCAACCCACTCCAATCAAAAGCATGTGAAGTGTGTCTACCAAATCAACATTTCAACAGTCTTGGTCTATGACAGTAGTGTCCAAACCTGTTTCTGGAAGGCTAGTGTCCTGCAGAGTTTAGGTTCAGATTAGCTTGAGGCGAGTTGCGAGTTTGAAGAGCTTGATTAGCTGGTTCAGCTGTGTTTAATTAGGGTTGAAAAAAGAGCAGGGCGCATTTCAGGACTTTGGTGCATAGCATTCTTATTTAAAAAGCATCCAAATTTAGCTGATAAATATTGATTTGATTATTCACATTTTGGTGTCACACATTTTATTAGTGTTCATAATTTCCACATAGACTGAAGGTTTGTAAACTTTGGATCTTGTCTTTGGATACACCAAAATGCTGGCTGACAATAGCTACCAGTCTGCGGAAGTACTTACTGTTGTTGCACAATTCATACTGTTACATATTTGTAATAAAATCATATAAATGCTTATAATTATACATATATGCTTATGTAAGTATGCTGGTTTCTTTAATATTTATATACTATATAAATATATTGCATACTAATTTCGGCTGTTGTGTCCTGTATATAATGGCTATTAGGGCTGGTTTAAAATTACTTTTTAATTGTAACTGAGTCTTATTTTGATGAACTCAGCATCCAAATTTAGCTGATAAAATATTGATTTGATTATTCACATTTTGGTGTCACACATTTTATTAGTGTTCATAATTTCCACATAGACTGAAGGTTTGTAAACTTCTTCTGGGTTAGTTGAGTGTGAGGTTGGGATGGATGGTGTAAGACAGAAGGAGGGAGATAGGTGTTAAAAAGGTCAGTGGGCTGCCTGTTGAACAGATTCACGGTGAACTGTCCTTTGTGGCTAATTGAGCTTAAATGTCCTGCTGTGACTCAGACACTTCACTGGACATGTGCTTCAGATTTGCAAGTGTCAGTAAAAATAATGAGCTCTGGATGGTACCATTTTGGATCACCAGAATGATAATGATAATGGCAAGCCTTTTTTTATTGTCTCTTTTATCACAAAAATACCATTTCAGCGTTGTGATGACTTATGTACTATTAGACATAAAAACCTGTTAAAATTACATTCTTAATGGGGTTGTAATAGTGAAAAACATAATGGATTATTTGGTGAATATTGCAGCTAATGATGCAATCACATTCAAAGTTGTGTCAAAGGTACTATACTGCAGCTTTAATATCTGATTTAATATCAAACTCTAAAATGACAAATTAAGTAGCCCTCTCCCCATCCCTTCAGAAACATTTGAAGTGTCAGTAATTTGATAAGTTTAACATTATAATTTTACAATGTCTCTCTGAGAGATAATAAAAAAAAGCAATTTGTAATATGAATAATATTGCTTCTCGTATAACAAGTTTATGGTCTTCAATTTTACTTCACAAGTTGTTAACAGTTTGTGACGTCTAAAGAAATGTTTCAGTGGGTCCCAAAATTGTGATGAACTTCATCTTTGCCAAATGATATTTTTCTTATAAAAACTGTTTCTGTACCCTAGTGAAATTTTGGCTGTCATCTGCTGGAAGATGTACAAACTGAGCTTAGTGGAGGTTATGGACAGACACTGGAGATCTATGACATTCTCTCCGGCTATGAACACAAGCAGTTATTAAAGCTCAGCAGACAGGTGCTCAATCAGTCTCTGTGCTTGTGGCCAGAGGGTGTCATGGTCCCCACCTGACAACAAGAGAGAATAAGAGCTGTGTACTAGGCTATAACCGCTGCACAAGTCACACTGCAAGAAAAAAAAAAAAAAAAAAAAAAAAAAAATCAATGATTGATAAGGAACATTGATATGATGTATTCCATTGTTCTAAAACACTGCAACTATGCAGCTATTTTCTAGAAATAGATCTAGAAAAGATCTACTAGTTTGATTTGGTGTTGTTGCGTTCTACAAATCAAAAACTGAAAAAAAATTACCTGTGTTAAGCAGACAGACTGATTTCACATAACATCACATAGACAGCATGTAAAAATTGTTCATAAATATTTTCACCTGTGGGGACAAAAACGTGAAATTTCAACTCTTCATTTGCTGACATGCATCAACATTTAAAAAAAAAAAAAAAAAAAAAAAAAGCTTATGGTGGTTGATTTTCTTTCTAATGTTCCAGCCTTTGTACCTCACCTCAAGACCCAAAACTGTTGGTCAAAGATGCAAGCTGACCATTTTAACCGAAACATACACTCTAAAAAAGGTGCTTTATGGCTCTTTGGCAGCATGAATGGTTCATTGAAGATCCTGTAATATCCAAAGAACCTTTCCATGGTATATATTTATCCACAAATCAATTTTTCTTGCTGAACTGCTCATTGTTGCACTTGCGTCTTATGGCAGCTCGCACATCAGGTGCACTTGTGTTTGTGAACTCTACAAGAACAGCATCTTTTAAAGTGAAAGATGTAAGGTTAGAGGGCATGTTCATACAACTTATTCTTTGCATTTCATCAGGCAATAAACATCATGTTTTAAACCCAAATTACTTAATAAAAGTACATCATGAATGTATGTTATGCCAATATTACACCGTACAAATCAAACGGCGTATACAAGAGAAGTACTTTATAAGAAGTCAAAAAAGAGAGATGTGAAAATGTCTATTGGAAGCATAGCAGAAATAACACAAAATACACCTGCAAGAAGTACGAAATAAATTTGCATGGATGTCTTTGGATACACCAAAATGCTGGCTGACAATAGCTACCAGTCTGCGGAAGTACTTACTGTTGTTGCACAATTCA
>JAUMHG010000236.1:168968-178989 GCA_032359395.1 Enteromius anoplus
TCCAGATCAACTCCAAGATGCACAACGTTTAGCTTCATGATATAAATGATGTCATTATGCATTCTTATGTTTCATATTATGTTCATTCATTTTTATGTTCAATATATTTAATAAGCAGAATCGTAAGAATAGTAACACAATTAAAACCTTACAGATACCAATTCCTAAGTTAGTAGAGCTCCAGCTCATTAGTTTTCACTTTTACTTAGTTTGTTTCTGTATTTGAGAACTAATTGTGATATTACAGAAGGGGATTAGAGCCAAGCGGTAATAAATTAAATAAATTAAACCATCTCAAGATTAAAGTCATTAAATTTAAAACAAAACTTGTTACATTTGAAGAAAAAAAATTATATAAAATATAATGAAATGACAAGAAAAAGTTGTGAACGAGCACACTTGTGTTGTTGTCGTTTACCAAAAATGAGGTGCAAATATTATCTTTATAAGTACATTATGTCTGTTTATTAGAATAAATGATATCTTATTAGCTACTATTTTCACTTTTTGCCAAGATCTGCTTCTTTTACAGAACGTTAATAGAATAGCTTGAGGCAAAATGGGACAAGTCCGTGCCAGATCTAGAATATCTCCACAATCAGGCGGAAGTAAAGGGACACTGATATATAAGGAGTAAACATGCCATCTGGGAAAGGCGCCCTTCAAACTGGAAACAACTGGAGCAGTTTGCTCATGAGGAGTGGGCCAAAATACCTGCTGAGAGGTGCAGAAGTCTCATTGACCGTTACAGGAATTATTTGATTTCATTATTCAATATCAAGTTAGGGGTACCATCATTTTTGTCTAGGCCTGTTTCATGAGTTTATTTTTTTTAATAATTCAGTTGAAGAATTTTTGAAAAGCAATGTCTTGCTTTCATTGTTTAACATTCATATCTTTTGTCAGATTAAAGTTATTTCTTTGACCATTGTGAGTTTTTGACTGAAGGGTACCCACAATTTTGTCCGTGTGTGTGTATATACACTGCTCACAAAAATTAAAGGAACACTTTAAAGAAACACATTAGATACATCAGATCTCAATATGAAGTTGGATATCTATACAAATAATGACAGGGCAATGTCTTAGGAACAAAAGGATGCCAAGTCTTTTAATGGAAATAAAAGTTTTCAGCCTACAGAGGGCTCAATTGTGTAGACACCCTAAAATCAGAGTGAAATGAAGATGTGGCAGGCTAGTCCATTTTTTCAAAAACTTAATTTCTGCGACTCAAAATGCTTTTCAGTATCTTGTGTGGCCCCCACGAGCTTGTGTGCATGCTTGACAACGTCGGGGCATGCTCCTAATGAGACAACGGATGGTGTCTTGTGGCATTTCCTCCCAGATCTGTGTGAGGGCATCCCTGAGCTCTTGTACACTCTGAGGAGCAAC
This sequence comes from Enteromius anoplus, assembly GCA_032359395.1. Classification (NCBI taxonomy): domain Eukaryota; kingdom Metazoa; phylum Chordata; class Actinopteri; order Cypriniformes; family Cyprinidae; genus Enteromius; species Enteromius anoplus. The sequence continues at coordinate 170,361 of JAUMHG010000236.1, forward strand.
CTGGCGCCGCCTAATGGGCCGAAACGTAATGTCCAGATGTTCTATTGGGATTAAGTCCTGGGATCGTGAAGGCCATTCAATTGTTTCAATTCCTTCATCCTCCAGGTACTGCCTACATACTCTTGCCACATGAGGCCGGGCTTTGTCGTGCATTAGGAGAAAACTAGGGCCTACTGCATCAGCGTGGGGTCTGACAAAGGGTTCAAGGATTTCATCTCGATACCTTATGGCAGTCAGAGCACCATTTCCTAGGCAGTAAAGGTAGATAGGGTGATAGAAACCTCCTCCATGGCGGGGCAGAAAACATTGATAACCTCCAGAGCGGATCAGGCGACTGAGACATCCTCCATTGTAGAGCAGCAGACAGGAATGACCTCCAGGGAGGACCAGCTCTCCTGGCTGAGACTTTGAAACCGGAACCAACAACGGCTCTCCTGGCCTTGATTCTGTAATTGGAGCCAACAACAGCTCTCCTGGTTGTGATTCTGAAACCGGAACTGACAACGACTCTCCTGGCCATGATTCTGGTGCATGACTTGGAAACTGCGGACTGGAATCCGCGGGTAACTGGATTGGGCGTTCACTGACCTCCATGGCTGTGGCAAAGCTAGGCAGAGGCAGAGGCTTACTGACCCAAACGGCTGGTTCTGGAGGTTGTGCAGCCACCAGCGGAACCTCCGGAGAAGCGATGACTATAGTTGGAATCTCCAGGAGTCGTGCATCCACTGGCAGAACCTCTGTGGTCGGAACTGGGCAGAACAAGGGTATTCGGACATCTGAATCAAGAGGTTGTGCAGCCACCAGCGGAACCTCTGGAGAATCTACGACTACTATTGACATCTCTGGAAGTCATGCAGGCACTGGCGGAACCTCTAGGGCATTCACGGCCGGAGCCGGTTCGGATTGAAGCTCTGGGGTGATGATACAGACAGGTGTGGCCACAGATGATGGATAGGTGCCCTGTATTTTTAAATATTTTTTTTTGTTACAAGTATGGTAGAACCATCTCTTCTACCACAAAAGACTGCTTTGCAAGTAATCTTCCTGATTTATCTCAATTCCTTAGCATGTCTAATAGCGCAGAAAAACTTGATGATGCAACAGAAACCATACACTCTCTCTTTTCTAGCACTTTAGATACAGTTGTTCCTTTAGAAGTGTTTCGTTTAGCTTGGCAGGAAAATATACTAACTTACAGAAAGACATTTAAAAGGGGTAGATCTGATTACGTTTCGTCTCTATTAGAGGTAAACAAACATAACCCTCGGTATCTATTCAATAGAGTGACAAAATTAACAAAAAATTAAGCATCAACAGGTACTGAGTTTCCACAAGATCACAGCAGTAATGACTTATTATTTATTTGCAATATTTTACTTCCAAGATTAATACTGTGATGAACTGGCAGAATCATTGGAATCCATTTGCAGCGTGTTTAATAATAATAATCGTAGTCAGACAGGCAGAGTTCAGTTCGGGTGGTTATGATGAAAAGTTTCTGTGAGAGATGGGTCGAGAATGTTGTGGGAGTCTGCCCATTGTCTCTCTTCCGGACCATAGCCCTCCCAGTGGACGAGATATTGAAGCACCTGACCTTCAGCAACGGGCTTGAGCAGAGACACATGAAACGTGGGTGAGATACGGTATTCATTAGGCAATTCATTAGGCAATTCAAGACGGTATGAAACTGGTGTGATTTGTCTTATGTTTTTTAATGGACCCACTTACCTTGGACTGAGTTTCTTGCTTGGCAGGCGTAGGCATAAATCCCGGGTGGATAACCACACCCATTATCCTGGTTCATAGGGTGGATGGGGTCGGCGGTCGGCCTGGGTGGTAACTCTCCTAATGGCCCTCTGGAGATGGACGTGAGCGGCGTCCCAGGTCTGTTCACTCCGTTGCAACCAATTGTCTACAGATGGTAGGTCTGAGGGTTCACCAGACCACGGAAACAGAGAAGGTTGAAAGCCCAAGACGCACTGGAACGGAGTCATGTTAGTGGATGGTTTACGCAGAGAGCTTTGGGCATACTCTGCCCACAAGAGGTACTGGTTCCAGTCGTTCTGGTTGCAGTAAGTTCGTACAAAACGGATTAGCTCCTGGTTGAGCCTCTCAGCTTGCCCATTAGATTCAGGATGATACCCTGAAGTGAGACTCACATTGATATTGAGTTGTTGACAGAAAGCCTTCCAGACTCGAGATGTGAATTGTGGCCCTCTATCCGACACTATGTCTTCGGGAAGACCATAGAAGCGGAATACCTGTTCCATAAGTACTTGAGCGGTCTCCCAGGCGGTGGGAAGTTTACGGAGCGGAATCAGACGGCAGGCCTTGGAGAACCGGTCCACTACGGTCAATACTGTGGTGTACTGATTGGATGGAGGTAGGTCAGTGACGAAATCCACTGCTAGGTGGGACCAGGGTCTTTGTGGTACAGGTAGCGGATGGAGTAGGCCAGCCAGCCGAAGATGAGATGACTTGGAGGTTTGACATTCTACGCAGGCTTTGACAAAGGCTGACACGTCTTGAGAGAGGGTTGGCCACCAAAACCGATTAGTGACAAGGTGGTTAAGATACCTGGGTGACCAGCACTGGGGCTGTCGTGGATGAGTCGAAGTAAGCGTTGACGAATTATCTCTGGGACATAGGTCTTATTAAGAGGGCACTCAGGCGGACTAGGATCGGCGCCTTGTGCATCAGTGATTTCTCTCAAAATGTCCCACTGTACGGGTGCGAGGATGACAGATGGAGGTATGATGTTCTCAGGCTTGTTGATGGGATTGATGGAGTCGTATTGGCAAGAAAGAGCATCCGCTTTGGCGTTCTTGGAGCCGGGTCGATATGTGATTTGGAATTGAAATCTGGAGAAGAACAATTACCATCTGGCCTGGCGATCGTTAAGTCTTTTGGCTGTCCTCAGGTATTCCAGGTTCCTATGGTCAGTGAAAACCAAAAAAGGCTCCTTTGCCCCCTCCAGCCAGTGACGCCACTCCTCTAATGCTTCTTTAAGAGCCAGAAGCTCCCTGTCACCTACATCATAATTCTTCTCTGCCTGATTTAGTTTTTTTGGGAGCAGAAGGCACAGGGGTGCATTTTCACAGGATCTCCCTGTCGTTGGGATAGGACGGCACCAATGCCAGTATTGGAGGCGTCAACTTCCACAATAAACTGGCGTTCTGGGTCTGGGTGACGTAGAATGGGAGCCGTGGTGAAGCGATTCTTGAGTTCTAGGAAAGGGCCCTCACTCTCCTCATTCCAGGGTAGGCGTTAGCTTCCTTTGCAGGTCATAGATGTAAGAGGTGCTGCCACCTTGCTGAATTTACGGAATAACCTCCGATAGTTGGCAAAGCCCAAGAATCTTTGAAGTTCCTTTAGAGTCTGTGGTTTGGGCCAATCGACCACTGCCGTGACGTTCTTCTCATCCATCGCAACTCCGTCAGCACTTATGATGTAGCCCAGAAATGACACTTTAGTCTGATGGAAATAACATTTAGATATTTTGGCGTATAGCTGGTTATCGAGGAGTTTCTCTAGGACTGACCCAACATGGCGTACATGGGAGTTAAAGTCATTAGAGTAGACCAGTATGTCATCGATGTAAGCAATCACGAACTTGTTCAGCATGTCTCTGAATATCTCGTTAACCAGGGATTTGAAAACGACGGGACTGTTGGACAATCCAAAGGGCATGACCAAATACTCGTAATGTCCATTGGTGGTAGAGAAGGCCGTTTTCCATTCGTCACCCTCTCTGATACGAATGAGATTATATGCACTGCGGAGGTCCAGCTTTGTGAAGTAATGGGCCGACCTCAGTTGATCTAGAGCAGATGGAACAAGAGGTAGAGGATAGCGGTACTTCACTGATATTCTCCCGGATCCTATTGGTCGTCCGTCAAGGCCTGCCACCTCCACCGTCGGTTTACATGTTATCACAGGAATTTTATGTTTAGTCACAAAGTTCTCATCCATTAAATTTCCAGCAGCTCCTGAATCTATGAAGGCTTTGGCTGATATATTAACATGATCATGACTTAGACCGACTTCTATTCTCATGGCAGAAGAAATGGACACAGCACTCACCCGATAGGCCCTGGTTCGCGGTGGACGAAATGGACAATTGGCTCGCACATGCCCGGGAGCTGTGCAGTAGAGGCAGAGGTTGTTTTGGAGCCTCCTATAGTGCTCTTCAGAGGAGATGTGAGCTGCTCCAATCTGCATTGGCTCCTCGGTGGTGATCTGTGATCTGGATTGTGTTAAGGCAGGTATGCGTCGGGGCTTGCGAGAACGAATTATATGATCTGTGCGGATAGCCAGATCCATATACTAAGCGACAGTCTTGTCCTGGTCGCGGTTGGCTAGTTCCGCCTGAAGTTCCTCTCTCAACCCACGGCGATAAATAGTTAGCAGGGGATCACTATCCCATCCAGTTTGGGCTGCCAAGGTTCTGAAAGTCAGGGTGTATTCAGCAGCCGTAGAATTGCCCTGCTTGAGGAGCATGATCTCCTCCTTTGTGCTTCTGCCATCTACTGAATGATCAAAGACCTCCCGGAACTGATGAAGGAAACGATCATATGATGGAAACGCCATGCGTCGGCCTCTACATAGAGCAGTGACCCATTCCAAAGCCTTTCCTGTAAGCAGCGAACATACTAGCGACACCCTGCTGTGGGAAAAGCAGCTGGCTTGTTGTTTCATATAAATCTCCACTTGTAGTAGAAAACCCTCACACATACCTGGTGCTCCATTGTATTTCTCCGGTAGTGATTCATACTACTCCTCTGAGGAGCATGAGGGCACAGTCCATAAAGTTCTGTAGACTACAAGGAAATGTCCCTTTAGGGAGCCAGGATTTGATGGGTTTGTTTAATCCGACTCGAAACACAGTTTTTTCGAATCTCTCCTCTAATGTTACTTGATTAGCCAGTTCGGTGAATAGCGAAATATACTCCTTTACTGAAAGATGACCCTGTTTCAAGCAGATTAGCCATTCAGCTGGGTCCATGCCTTGCAGCGGTCCCTTAAAGAAGCTGCTGGATCCTGTAGTGGCAAAGTATTCTGTAATGATTGCGGCTTGAGCGTTCGGATACATGAACAAAACAACTTCAATTGATGATCAAAGGGCAGGGTCAAAATCACAGGCAGACTGGTACAATAGAGGCAAGACAGAGTCATGGTCAAGATATAAAAGCAGAAGGTCGAGGCAGCAGCTATCACAGACACGGGAAACAGTTTGAGGTCAAACAACAAAACAAAACTCTAGAGTAGAACGCTTGGTAGACAGCCTGAGCAAGCCAATACTTCGCGTTTGATCATGGGTGAATGTGACAGTTAAAGATCAGGCCAGCCTCTTGGATTTTGCCCAGGGTCTTTTCCAGGTGCAGAAGATGGTCTTGCCAGGTCATACTGTTTATGACCACGTCATCCAGATATGTGGCTGACCACTCTTCACAGTCTCTGAGGACATGGTCCATCAGGCGTTAAAACATTGCGGGTGCCCCATACAACCCAAACGGTAGAACGGTGATTTGGAATAGCCCCATCAGGGTCCGAAACGCCGTATATGGTCTGCACACTTCTTCCAGGGGAACTTGGCAATACCCTTTGCAAAGATCAAAGGTAGTGATGTATCTGGGATGGCCTATCCTCTCCAGAAGATCGTTGATACATGGCATAGGGTAAGCATCAAATCTTGATTGGCAATTAAGCTTTCGAAAGTCAATGCAGACACGTAAGGTGTTATCTTTTTTCGGGACAATGACAATCGGGCTACTCCACGCACTCTTGGAGGGTTCAATAACTCCCAACTCCAGCATCGTCTCGATCTCTGCTTTCAGGGGTGCCACCAGCCTTTCTGGTGCATTTCGCAACCCTTGTACGAAAATAATCCAGATGGCACAATAAAAGCTGAAACATCTCAAGCTCTTTCACTCAGAGATACTTGCCAATACCCTTTTAGTAAATAAATTTTACTAACAAATCTTGCATTTCCTACTTGATCAACACAATGTTAAAATCGAGGTAATGGAAACGAATCAGGTTTAGTCACCGCATTTACTTTTCTGTAGTCAGTACAGAACCTGAATGAACCATCAGGTTTATTCACCAGCAACGATGGAGATGCCCAACTAGAAAAAGAAGGTTCAATAATATTGATTTTTAACATATAGTCAATTAAATTTTCTAGTTGTTTTTTCTTATTCGCAGATACTCTATAATAGCGCTGATGAATTGGAGCTGAATCTCCCACATCAATATCGTGCTAGAGAGTTATACACACCACCATGTGACAAAAAGATTAATTGCCTGGACCTCATAAAAAAAAAAAATGAAAACATGATCTAGGCATTGCGCGTGTTCCTTCTCTCTCTCTGTCCCCAGCACTCTCTGCAATGTGTGAAAAAAGGGTGAGAATTAACAGAATGAATAAACAATTTTAACTTATCTTGGCTTATCATTTCTATTTAACATATCACAATATACGTGTGAATACCTGATAATTCAGTAAGATGGTTGTATAAGTCGTTTCTCTAAGCAATACGAAGAAAGGTATTAAATAAAAAATCCCGATAATGATAAAATGGGTAATTTAATAAATAAATTGTTTGCCCTTTACATTTTTCCATGAGAGAGAAAAGTTTTCATCCCGAGGTGTCCAATCTAGAAATTAATTTTAGAAAGATTGTGTCTAACGTTCTATTGTATATTAATCAATTTAAATATTAATCATTTTAGGCATTGGTTGTGTTTATTTGGAATATTTTAAATCACATATTTTGTTCTTTAAATTAACATTTGCAAAGCAAAATTACTACGTATCATATACCAGTGGTGTCAAAGTAAGTTATTTTAACAGATCGAAGGAAAATTGTGGCTTAGAGCTGTAACTACGGATGCTCTCCATAGACATAAATTCATTTCGCATTTATTTCCATATTTATAGTTGTATGGAAGTTTCTACATTATATTTAGCACCTTTAATATTTATATTTACATTACATAACAAATTTTATATCATGCCAGAAACCTAGCCATCACAGTACAATTTAATGAATTTAATTTATATTTTTAAACATGTATTATCATATATCATTTTTAAAAGCTAGTATGCTCATAGGTACACAATTTGGGAAACTATGTTTAGGCATAATGATTTTATTTATTTTTTGTTACTGTACAAACTGTACACAGTGTAAGGAGCCGAATTCCACAACGACACAGGATGTCGTAAATTAACCCCTTTTGGATACCCTGTTGTAATTAGACCCAACAGACATTGTCATAGAACAGCTTGAACATTCACAGAAGAATACATATTGAGAATCCCAACTCAGGAAGGAGATTGTTAATATTGTGCGAACAACCAAGATAATGGTCAAATACACAGGACATCATTATCATCATTATCATTACATGGGTAAAATAACGAAAGATTCTGTTGGACGGATCTCCCTTCCCCAATTTCAATCAGCCTGCAATTCCTGAGGAGATCATTAACCCTTCCCTTCACAAAACTGCCTTTTCGTGCCTATTTAGGCCTGAAAATATACTAATACAGACTTGAATCACTGATATGCATAACTGCATATTATATGTATCCCACTCATTTAATTATCATTTGTTAATCACTCATTGTATAGATATTTTAATAACTTTGGATTGGTTTGCAGTCAAATACTCGTGTTTAGTATGGTTTGAATTCAATTTTCTTGCTTGAAATGTTTCTTTTCACCTATTCTTAATCAAATGTATCATATTCGTGTTACAGAAATCAGGTCTAAAGTTGTGCTCTGCAAGAGCGGGAAAAACTCAGACCATGTGACTGATAAGGTAACATCTAAATTTATGGTATGGGAGGAGAAATCTCATCACACCCTAAGCTAGAGTGATCTCTATTGGTTAAAACACGATTTTGGGATGTGTCCAAAGATGAGTTTAAAACTCAGGACAATATTCAAATCGCTCTCTTAGCCTCTTAGCTCTCTAAGTCTTGTGCTCTTCTCTCTTCTCTTGGCTTTTTAGCCTGATCTGTTACCTGCAGCTCTCAGCTAAAACCATGCCTGTTATCATACTTTGCGTTCTTTAAAGAGACGCACCACGTGCTCCAGCATGCACAACTCCTTCGACTGCCTAGCCACGATGAGAAGAAAACCAGTCTAGTCTCATTTCTATATTTTCTTACTGTGAGAGTTTGTGTAAGTTAAGTTCTGCCTGCCGTGCCTCCAAAACCGCAACGCATCAACTCCAAACCGACCGGACTTGCTTCTCCTTCAGCCACTGCCCACTCACCAGCTTCCCAAGGCTTCCGAATGACTTCCAGCCAATCAGCAACCTCTGGAAAACTCCAAGGACCACAGAGGGAATCCCGTAGCACAAAAGGCAACGCAAGTACAAACCTCCAGCTGAACTGGTGAAATTAGTATTAATGTTACCCTCATTGACGAACTCAATGCGAGAGTTAACCTTTTGATTGATGGTTGTTCAAGTCGAGGCAATAGCACCTATTGCTGTAAAATTGGGATTTCACATTTTCATTCTCCCAGCCAGCAATGACATGTCAAGTCAAGTCACTTTTATTTATATAGCGCTTTTAACAATACAGATTGTAGCAAAGCACTGAACATTATCA
>JAUMHG010000236.1:206124-216127 GCA_032359395.1 Enteromius anoplus
CAGTGATATTGAAGGAGAATGTGATATTCTCCTGGTTTCACAGACAAGGCTTAAGCTAGTCACAGACTAAAATGCATTGCTCTGACACATCTTAAAATTTTGATGATGTGTGAAGATGTGTGTGTGTATATATCTCACAAATGCCAGCCCTAGAGCAGAATTTTGGTTCTACTGAAGGTCAAGGTATAGCTTCCTCATTTCAAAGACCTGCTTGGGGAGTAAATACATTTTCATAAGTTTTATTTAAGACTAATGGCTCAATTTTACTGCAGGTTCTTGAGATCCAATTTCGCTCCAGTGGAGAGAGAATGCAATGATAACTTTAAAGACAATGGATATGAGGCTCAGGGAGATAGGATCGCTTGGGGGAATTTTGTAAAGCTAATGATATGTCACCTTTATCTGCTTTGCTGACAAATTTTACTAAGTGAAACCTTGCTTAGGTACTGCTACAAGGAGGGGGTTGAAATATGTGTGGTTCATGTCAGGTTTAAAATACAGAGCAGTCAAAACACTTGAAATAATTACAGCTATTGTTATTCTGTTCAAATAAAAGGATATTTTCAAAGGATTACAAATCCTTCAGCTTGAGCTTGAAACAGCCCTAATTAGGTACTTAATCAACAGCAAGATGTTATCTAGAGTTTTACAAAACCTAAACGATCGTGTGTTATGTTTCTCATGGTGTTGCTGTGAGGCTATCGAGCTGTGGATATTAGCATTTTGCAAAACAGTGGCTATATAAGTTCTGAATCTAATAAAATGAGCCAGTATAAGCATTTATATACATTTTTCTGGATTCAGTAAAGAGAATTCAGAAAATATTATTATATGTGTGAGGCATAAGCAAAAAATAGCTTGTTGTGGTCTGCTCCTTGACAACCTTTTTGGCCATTTCTGTGCTGTTGCCTGATTCATTTTCCTTCTTGGGTTGCTAAAACACAGTCCACAATTCACTGTTAGCGAATTCTCCTTTTAAATATATCTCTTTTTTCTTCCACTCAAACACACGCATTGTGACCCCCACAAGAAGGTCTTATCAGATGATAGAACTCCTTGACAAGTGCACAACATGATATGTGGTGGTAAATTGGGCTATTTCCCTTTTGAAGTATGAAAAGATTTTATTTAATCTGCTCAGATGTGCTGTCAGCAGACATTGCTTGTGTGATTGTTACAATGTCCTTTGTCCCTGTAAATGAAAGGACAAAACAGTTTAGCGACAAAAGCAGCGAGACCACAGAGCGAATCCAATCTCACATTGATAAATGAGAAGCATAGATAAATGAATAATCACAAATTTTGCACAATTAATCATAATAAATCAATTTATGCAGGATGACAATTTTTTATTTAACAAGAAAACGAGAAAAGCAGATGAAAAATAACATTAAATAAATCTTATGTATGGTGCAATGAAGTTCTTGGGCATGTATGTGTTCAAATACTTTATCTTTTTAATCTGAATAAGTGCAACTGTAGTTCAAAACACCTCTCTATTTCCGCACAGCTAGTAAGGGATTGTTAAAAAAAAATTATAATTATAATTTTTTTTTTTTTTTTATTGCTGAAAAAAAAAAACTAAAATAAACTAAATATGGTCAAATATGGCATCATGTGGATGTAGCCTTAAGTACACAGTCAAATGTGGGACTAATGACTACATAAACTCTTTGTACAATATGCAGATAAAATGTCACCATGATGCTCCTAAACCTAATCCTTTGCCTGACATGAACAGATCTACTAAAATAGAATGTTCTCATCTCTGTACTATCAGGACCCAGCAGATCCACAAACTGGCACAGCTTCTGGGTCAGTAACTCTTCCTCCAAATGCAACCCAGTTTGCAACCCAGGTCTTAGCTTTAGTTTGTGTCAAGTTAATATCTGCTGGCTAATAATACACCCTTGACCTCAATTTAAATCAATACAGGTTTTAAAAAAGCTGCACTTTCTACATTAACTCCCAAGCATTACCAAGAAGGATAGCAACATGTGCTAAACAGATAACATGCTCCAGGTGCAATGTTTTTCTGGGTAACCGATCACAAATATGAGATGAATCAATGTGATAAAATCACTCCACCTTATTATTACTTTAAATTAAAGAAAGGGATTTTTGAGATAAACAAGATATATCATGATAGCTCAAGCTAAGAAAAACAAACTTAAAAAAACTACTATAAAAACAGTTATAATTTGACCACACTGAAAGTGTTTTTTAATGAAAGAGATGTCTAATTTTACTCAGTGCCTCCAGAAGATCTGTCTTTTTTTTTTTTTTTTAACAAACAAAAAATTAGTTTGTAATTCGTTTTTAATGAGTTCTTTTTTCAAAACACATTTGGTTTTAATTAGGAACCTTTTTTTTTTTTTTTTTTGTAAAGACATAGGGAAGGCGTATGTTCAGTAAATTTGTTACTTGGAGCAGACCTGATTGAAGCCCACATTCTGTAATCCTCTGAAAGCCAGTTTTCTGTTCTTACATCTGCTGTACAACTAATGCTCATTGAAGTCACATTTGGGTGAAAAATACAATGTCATTGATAGTTTAAGGATAGTCAGAATTGTGGATTACTAGTTAACAGAATAACAAAATAAAAAAAAAATAAAAAAAACATTTTAAAAATTTAAACCCGTCTTCTGTGGAACGCAAAATAAAATATTTTAAAGAATGTAAGATACAAACAGTGTTTGATGCCAATAATTTTACTAGCTTGATTGATTGATCGATCAGTTGATCAATCTTCATACTACTGAATTAGTTGTTCAAACAACCGACTTTCCAGTTACAACATATATTACTATTACGAGCTTCACTGTATTAAGAAGCATCCCTTTAACCTACTGTTGCAACTTTCTGAATGCCTGGCTAAGCAGGACATGACATTTTATGAAATGTCATGTCCTGTAACACCCAAGCTAATACATATTATACAATTGAAGTGCTGAGCTGTACTGAAATGCAATGATAAGCAGCTCTTTAACCTCTTGGTGTAAAAAAGTGCAGAGTCTTGCACTTCAAGCATTAAAACTACTTTCAGAGGTCTTGTTTCAGCTGAACCACCAGCTTTTGTTAGTTTCCAGGGTGACACAGGCTCATTGTGTGTGTTGTGCTCCTGTCTCTTAATGGTGCACATCAATTGCATACCCAGAGTTGAGTAGTTCATAATTAGATGTTGACTAAGAATTAGAAGACACAGGTGTGCTGTTAAACTGCAGCAAGGACTTAGCCTGCATAAAGACAGTATTGCTTTGAAAACTAAATGTGTGGCAGTCCTCTGTTATGAGACCAACTTGAGAGAAAAATGATGTATGCTATTTAAAATGAACAATGACAAGCTTTAACAATAAGGCATCTGGAAGTCAATAATCAACAAGCACCTGTAGACATCGATGCCAGCATCAGAAGTTAGTAGAACAGTTAAAAAAAATGTGTGTTTTAATCCACCCTCAAGTTATTTCAAACCTGGATGCTGTTATTTAAATATCCCTTTATAACATGTGATATAAACAGACTGAAATTAGACTTAACAAGGTCTTTTAGGGTAGGCCTATAAAATAAAATAAGAAAAGCAGACAGAAGAACAGAAGATTTAGGCCAAAGTGGGTGAAGATAAACAAATATTTGTCATTATTTTATCTTTGTTATTTGAGATACATTAGATTACAACAACACAGTTCCTGGTCCACCGCAACTTCCATAGTAGTTTATTTTATTTTGTCCTACTGTGAAAGTCAGTGTGAAACAGCAACTCTTTTGTGTTCAGCACAAGAAAGCAATTAAAACAGATTTGGGACAACATGTAAGTGAATAAATATTAACAGTTTTTTTTTTTTTTTTTGGTGAACTATCCCTTTAACCCTCTGGAGTCTGAGGTGATTTTGGGGCCCTTGAGATGTTTGGACATGCTCTGATATTTCAAATCAAATCAAATCAAATTTTATTTATGTAGGGCCATACAACAACCTAAAGGTGCCCAGGGCGCTTTCCAGTATAAAAACCAAAAGACACAGTAAACAACAATCAAAAAAGCACAATTTACATAAAAACAACTATCGAATCCATGGCTACATATCAAAAGCTAGTCTGAAAAGATGTGTCTTCAACTGCGAAAAACACACAACTCAGTGATGCTTCGAAGCTGTCCCGGTAGAGCGTTCCACAGCTTTGGGCCCTGGACGGCAAATTAAAATATTGTCAAACTTTAACATGAACTCTGACAAAAACTCTGAAAAATAATTTAAAAAGTCCTTGTTTAATTTGGGCGGCCGGTAAGTTAATGCACATAAAATAGGACAGGGCAATGTGAGCACAAAAACTTGTAACTCAAAACTAGAGAACCCTCTAGTGGTCAGCTGGCGACACTTCAGTGACTGACTGTAGGTGGTCGCTAACCCCCCGCCCCTACCCGTTTGTCGCGGGGTATTAAAATAAAAATAGCCAGAGGGGAGAAGTTCTGAATAGGCACGGACATCACCTGGACAAAGCCAGGTTTCAGTGAGAAAAAACAAATCCAATTTGTGAGAGGAAGTGACATTGTTGAGGACAAATGTTTTGTTATTGAGCGATCTAGTGTTACAAAGTGCCATACGGAGCGTGGTCTGGTTGACAGGCAGCGATGTCACGCGAGGAATTGGACAAAGATTTCCCTGGACACAGCACCGGATAACTGTTTTTCCGTGGCGGAGACAAGCAGATGAAACTCCGGTGTTGGGGCTAACCATCCGAAGCCACCGGTAACATTCCCGCGATCTTCTTACACTGCCAGGCTCCAGTCGATCTCCACACCTCAGCGGCGAAGAATCCAGATGAGTCCTCATTCTGACATGTAATCCACCTCTCCAACCGCGTCTTCCACGACCCTTTCTGCCTATTTGCAGATAGTCAGGGTGTCTCAGGAAAGGAGAGATTGATGTCGACAGTAGTGGTGGTAGTTTGAAGGACTGGGCATTTGGAAGCCCAATTGATACAAAACGCAATTCCAACAGCGTAGTCTGATCATAAACTATAGCTGGAGAAACGACAGCTAAAACAAACAATAAAAACAAGTGGCAGGCCAAACATAAATTTAAAAAAAACATACATTTTATAAGACATGTTTTGAGGCTGAAAGCCTGTATGCGGGGGCGTGTGAATGGCCATTAATATTCAGTGATTCCCACCCGAAGAGACAAAGACCACTCCCCTAACGGCCCATTAGTGAGACAGACAGGTAAGTTAGGTAACAAAGAATGTGAGGAGTTGGGAGAGAAAACTGACCTTCATTACGTATATTTAAATTATACTGTGCTTTAAATAAAATACAAATAATAAAAAAAAACAAAGACCAATATTGAGCCCACTCAATTAACTACAGAGTTGTGAACAGACCATCATTTGTGTGTAGTGGAGCTGTAGGTTTTAAACTCAGTATTAAAAATATCTTGAGCTTTGAGATCTTACTGACAGTTGCTGATCTGGTGTAACTGGTAATTACTGTAAAATAATTGACTAGTCAGTATTATGCTGGCACAGGTCTCTAAGGTTTTCTCTGTAAGTATGAATTGTGCATGAAAATTACTTTCCTGGAATTAAAAACAACATGAAGCACATTAAATGCAGAATGTACTTTCTAAAAAGACCAGTGAAGACCTCCAGCTGTACTAGTAGTCATTAGAGTATTAGTAGACTGTCTGCTTAATAACTTCTAACACTTTATTTTTATAGGTCCATAACATACTACACAACTATTGTCAGGCCCAGCTGGAGCTGCCAGCTAAAGACTGTGGTTGCACTCCAGATTTCTATGTACTCTGTGTTTTGTGTTTGTTTTCATTCCTGGACTCCATTCCCTAGCATGCACCTATCCTCACAGCTGTTGCTAGTTTGGTTCAATCATTCAATCAGTGCCACCTGTATATAAACCAGTCGGTTTGTCTGTCTAGCACGGATCATTGTCGATGTATGTCTCCGTGTATACTGTCAACCCAAGTCGTATTCATTCGTGTTCCAGTGTTCTTCGTGTTTTGCCTGTTGGATTACCTGTTACCGATTTCCTGCCTGTCTCCTGGATATTCTCGTTGTCTCTTCCCCTGAACTGATTCACTGTATTGTTTATTGCTTTGTATACGTTTCTGCCTCTGGATATGCCTCCACTGATTCTGTTTGCCGGCGTTTTGATTTTGTCCGTCCTGACCCTGAGCCTTAATAAAGTAGCTTGCAGATGAACTCAAACGCTTCACGTCCCCTTCGTGACAGAATGATCCATCACAGAGAGATCAGCAATGAGTTTTTTCAGGGCTCATGCCGAGTACATTCATCACCTCATCACGCCAGCTGGTACAATCAGCCACCTGCGATCACTTCATTGGACGAAGCAAGGAAGATTGCTTCTATTTCCGAGCTTGCTTTCACAATGGTCTGCTGAGACTAATCCACCCGCGGGGTTGCCAGTTCCAGCAAAATCCCCCTCGGTTCCCAAACCGCAAAAGACTGATTGTTATCCTGTTTCACGGCAAGAGGGGCCGTGTACACTCCAGCCAGTGCGGTTGCCAGGGCTGTCTAAAATCCCTACGGTTCCCAAACCGCAAAAGAAGGGTTTGAAGGCTGTTTCACGACGTCAGGGGGTGTGTTCAGCTCAGTCAGTCCCAGTTTCACAGCCTGGTGTACTGCACGATGCTCAGTTGGTTCAGGTTTTACAGCTGGAAGAGCTGTCACCCATCCTAGAGATCCTTGATCTGCTAGTGATGGGTTCCACCACCACTTCACAGCGAGAGGGGCTGTGTGGTGTCCAGTCTGATCTGGTTATGCAGCCTGAAGAGCTGCAGAAGGCCCTCATGGTTACCATCCAAGTTAACGGGTCCTAACCCCGTAGCACGATAAGAGGGGTCGTGTTCAGCTCAGTCGGTCCCAGTCACACAGCCTGACGAGCTGTTGAAGGTCCTCGCGGTTCCTAGTAACGGGTTCCTGTAACGGGTCTCAACCCTGTAGCACGGTTTGAGGAGCCGTGTATTGTCCAGTTGGTCCCGGTTTCACAGCCAATCGAGCCACTGAAGGTCCTCGCGGTTCCTAGCCCGCAAATAACGGGTCCCACTCCCGTTTCACGGTACGAGGAGCCGTGTCCAGTCATATTGGGTTGCGATTGGGGATACGAGTGGCCGGATCTGCCAGACCCAGTCTGTGATCCCGATCCTGAATGGCTGGATCCGCCAGACCCTGTCTGTGATCCCGATTCTGAATGGCTGCATCCGCCAGACCCAGTCTGTGATCCAGAACCAGAGTGGCCGGATCTGCCAGACCCAGTCTTTAATCCAGAACCAGTCTGTGATCCAGAACCAGAGTGGCCGGATCCGCCAGACCCAGTCTGTGATCCGGAACCAGTGTATGGCACAGAGGCCCCATCAGGTCCACCAGAGGCTGCACTACCTCTGGAGATGTCGGTTTCGGCTTCAGAATCCCCAGAGGCCTCAATGGTGGCTGCATAGCCCACGGAGGTCCCCCAATCAGGTTCCGGTTGGTCTCAGAGGGCGCATTCTCATTCTGGTCGGCTCAAGAGGGCGCGCTCATTGTCAGTCTGGTCTCAAAGGGCGCATTCACTGACTGGTTGGTGGTCAAGGGCGCTATGTCAGTCTGGTAGCCCCAAGAGGGCTCTGTCGTTGTCTGGCCGAACCAGAGAAGTTCTGCTGTCGTCTGCTCCGCCCTGGAAGATGGCCTCGCTGTCTGTTTTACCCAGGTGGGCTTTCCTGCTACCTGATCCGCCCTGGAAGGTGTTCCTGCCATCAGTACCGCCCAGGAGGATGTCTCCTCCACCTGCTCCGCCCAGAAGGAGGTCTCTGCTGCCTGCTCCGCCCTGGTGGGCTTCTCCGCCACCTGCTCCGCCGGCACTCCAGCTTTCTATGTACTCTGTGTTTTGTGTATGTTTTCATTCCTGGACTGTTCTGCCTGTTCTGCCTGTTGGATTACCTGTTACCGATTTCCTGCCTGTCTCCTGGATATTCTCGTTGTCTCTTCCCCTAGACTGATTCACTGTATTGATCATTGCTTTGTATACGTTTTTGCCTCTGGATATGCCTCCACTGATTCTTTTTGCCGGCGTTATGTTTTTGTCCATCCTGACCCTGAGCCTAAATAAACTCTTTTGCACATGAACTCAAATGCTTCACGTCCCCTTCGTGACAACTATTAGAAACTTAGCAAATTTATATCAACTTATTCTACTAACGCTAAACCTACCTTAACAGTATTACTCTAAGAGTTAGTTGCAAATTAATGAAAATTAGTTGACATGCAGTTACAAAGTTACATATAATTAGTACAATGTCTTAATTGGATTAACAAAATAAAGTGTAACCAAATAAAATGTTGGTTACACTTTATTTTACGGTTACACCTATTAGTTGCTTATTACTGAAGCATGCATATTAGTAGAATATTAGTCATTTATTAGAGCTAATTAATCACATATTAATGCCTTATTTTACATCCCAATACCCAACCAGCAAATTAAGAATTTATTGAGGGAAAAGTCGTAGTTAATAGTAAACAAGTGCTGCCTATTTTAAAGTGTTCCCTACCTACAAGTGTTACCTATTATTTGGAATGTATTTTGTTACTAATAACATGATTCAAAAGCAGTTAAATACTATACCAATAAGGGCACACGGTCAGCCATCACCTTTGTTGCACACATTGGGAGGTGGGGTGTTGTCAGGCCCTATTGCTGATTTCACGCTAATTCTCGACAACAATGAGGAGAAAGGAAAAATGCTTACACGTTTCCTTTTTATGGTCTTGTGTGCCTCCCTGATATACTGGGATGCGGCAGCTGCCAGGATTTGTGGTGGAGTAATGTAGCTGCTGTCAGTAGAATGAGAGATACAAGGCCATATGCACGCAAAAAAAAAACACATACGCCATATGCTTCTCAGAATGAGCGTGAATAAAAGAAAATGTATTGAAGGAAAACTAAATGTACAAGTACTTTTGAATGACAGCTGGACTGTTTATTGTCATATAAAGCAGAGGGACTGGAAAGCACACAGCTTGCCTTCTTGAATTATAAGGATTGATTAAAAATAAAATAATTTTAAGGATTGTTTAGCAAAGCAGTTTAGAAAACTATTAAAAGGAATATAGCATGTTTGTGATTTTTGAGGGGTGGGGCTATCAAAATAGTGGTGTGATCTTTTTAGACGAGGCTGAGTTTGTATTGGTGATTTCAGATATTAACATAATTTCTTAGAAATGACTGCACTTTAAACTAGACATGTCTCATCAGGTCCAGAATATTAGGAATACCTTTATAGGGGTCATTCTGTGCCCAGTTTGCACAAGTTGATATGATTCGTTAAGGTCTTAATGAAAAGTCTATAACATAAACATTTTTTCAGTGGTAGTGTAAAAAATTCTAAATTCTAAATCCTTATTAGTTATATGAATATTTCCCTGTCATAATCGTAATCAGGCTAAAAACCCTTTTACTCACTTTTGTAGATAAAGCTGGAACACAAATGATTTGTGCCAATGCATTTATGTAAATTGGCGCATTCTCTTCTAAAAATATTGTTAATCATCTATGTCTTCAGATGTCGGGAATAAATGATGACTGATATATTCATTATCAGTGTTGGGGAAAGTTACTTTTAAAAGTAATGCATTACAATATTGTGTTACTTCCTCAAAAAAGTAACTAATTACTTTACTTAGTTTATGGAAAGTAATATGTTATGTTTTTTTGTGCTACTTTTTAAATATGGGCAGAGCTTGAGTGTTTGTTTTTAATATAAGAAGTTCTATTTATAGCAAATGAAGTGTCACAAATAAACCTCAGGCTGAAGAAAAAGTAAATTTACATTTGTGAAGTAGAATACTGTGCTCAATAAGGGAATATAGATATTGATATAAATAATTACTATAAATTATGATTAATTGCAATTATTTTTTATCAGCTGCCAGTAGTAACTGTAGCAGAATTACCATCAACTAATCTGTTCGTTCAGCGAACACATAGTGTATTTAA
>JAUMHG010000236.1:230370-247731 GCA_032359395.1 Enteromius anoplus
AGGTTTTGCAGTTTGCACTAATAGTTTTGAGAAATGCATTAACTTTTGTGCAAATGTAAATACTGTTGTGAGAAATGCACCAAAGTGACTGAGAAAAACTGTATGAGAAAGTATCTCATTATTATGATAAACTAAGTCATTATCATGGGAAACTAAGTCAGTATAATGAGAAAGTATCTCATAATTATGATAAACTAAGTCATTATTATGAGATGATAAGTCATTATTATGAGAAAGTTTCTCGTTATAAATATTTTTTTTCCCCCAGTGAATATTATAATATATTAACTCATAATTATGAGAAAGTTTCTCATGAGAAACTAAGTCATTATTATGGGAAACTAAATCATTATTATGAGATAATAAATCATTATTATGTGAAAATATCTCATTATTTTGAGAAACTAAGTCATTATTATGAGAAAGTATCTCATTATTATGAGAAACTAAGTCATTATTATGAGATGATAAGAAATTATTGTGAAAAACAAAGTCATTATTATGAGATAAGTCATTATTATGAGATTATAAGTCATTATTATGTGAAAATATCTCATTATTTGGAGAAACTAAGTCATTATTAGGAGATGATAAGTCATTATTATGAGAAAGTATTTCATTATTATGAGAAACTACGTCATTATTATGAGATGATAAGTCATTATTATGAGAAACTAAGTCATTATTATGAAAAACTAAGTCATTATTATGAGATAAGTCGTTATTATGTGAAAATATCTCCTTATTTTGAGAAACCTCTCTGGGTTATGTATATAACCCCAGTTCCTTGAAGGAATGAGACACTTCGTCTATAGACACTTTGGGAATGCCTAGGGCGTTGGCCACGCTCTGAATATGCTGCAAATCTGTCCAAATAAGGCTCCAGGCATCATGGATGGTGACGTCATGACTGCCGGAGCTTGAAAACCCAGGTGCGGCGCATCACTCATTAGCTCAGGAATGAAGCAAGCGCTCGGCAGGGATGCCGTGGGTGTGGCTAGAGACGCAGTGTCTCGTTCCTTCAAGGAACTGGGGTTATATACATAACCCAGAGACGTTCCTTTTCAGGAACTCACACTGCGTCTAAAGACGCTTTGGGAACGAAATACCAACGACCCCAGACCCACAAGTTCCTGCCTAGTGTGGAGCAGCACAGCTAAGGACAACAGAACCCGGGGTAGCCGGAAGGTCAAGTCCATAAAACCTCGCCAAGGTCAAGGGAGAGGACCACCCAGCTGCTTTGCAGATGTCCGGTACCGGGACACCTGCTAAGTAGGCTTTTGTAGACACCACACCCCTAGTGGAATGAGCTCTGACTCCCAATGGCGAGGGGAGGCCTGCAGAGTCATAGGCCATAAATATAGCATCAACTATCTACCAGCTCAACGTCTGTTTTGACACAGCCGAACCCCTCCGAGGACGGCCGACACATACAAATAGTTGATCCGACCTCCATAGCGCAGACTTCCGAATATAAATGTCTAGTGCTCGCACTGGGCATACATAATGAAGTCTTTCTTGGCCTGCCTCCTGAAAAGGAGGAGGGAAAAAAGCCTGGAGAACTATAGGTCGCGGTGGAACCGTAGGAACCTTAGGAATATATCCCGCTCGCGGGAAGAGAAAAACTTTCACCAGTCCGGGTGCAAAGTCAATACAGTCAGGTGCTACTGACAACGCCTGCAAATCACCCACTCTCTTGAGTGAGGAAAGTACCATCAGGATTACCTGACCTAATATCTGATCTAATGGTTCGAATGGGGGCTTAGAAAGAGCTTCTAAAACCACTGTCAGGTCCCAGGTTGGTACCCTGGAGCGCACCACTGGCCTCAGCCTCAGTGCGCCCTGCAAAAACAATATAACTAGTGAGTGTCTGCCCACTGAGCGGTCATTGATAGGTATGTGAAAGGCTTAAAACACTTTAAGGGTTGAGTGAGCTACCCCGTAGAGAGTCTCACTTGCAAAAATTCCAGTACTGGGCCAATCGGGAAGTTAACTGGATCTTGCTGTCGCTCTGCGCACCAAGAGGTGAATAGTTTCCACCTCAACGCATACAGCCTTCTAGTTGAAGGAGCTCTGGAGTGCAGAATAGTATGAGCGACCCCTGCAGACAAACCCGCCGCTATGAGCTGCGCCTCCTCAGAGGCCACAACCACAGATTGTAGAGAGTAAGTCCCTCCTGACGGGAATTTGCGTTGGCAACCCATCAAGGAGAAAAAACAGGTTCGCAAACCATATTCGGTTCGGCCAGAATGGTGCTACTAACAGTAAGCTGACCGCATCCTGCCGGCCTCTCTCTAATACTGCTGGGAGCAGAGTCGTTGGGGGAAAAGCATACAGAGGGCGCCTCGGCCACCTCTGCACCATCGCATCCAGCCCCAAGAGCTGGGTGAACTAGTGAGAACTAGAGGGGACATTGTGCATTCTCCTGATTCACAAAGAGGTCCACCTCTGCTCGATAAAACCGGTTCCAGATTTGTTCCACCACTTGAGGGCGAAGCCTCCATTCCCTCGGCTCCTGTCTCGACAGTGAATCTGCCCCCACATTTAAATAGCCTGGGATATAGACAGCCTTCAGTGAAAGCAGCCTGTTTCCTGAGGCCACAAGCAAATCTCTTTTGCCAGTTTGTAAAGAGAGTGGGATCGAAATCCCCCCTGGTGGTTGATGTACGCCACTGCCGTGGTGTTGTCTGACCGTACCAGAAAGTTTTGTCCCACTAAATCTGTCTGAAAGAATTTTAATGCCTTGAATATTGCTAGTAGCTCTAGGCCGTTTAAATGAAGTTAACATTGAGTATCGTTCCACTGCCCCTGGGCTGGGTGACCACTCATGATCGCTCCCCAGCCGGTGAGGGATGCATCGGTTGTGAGGGTGGCCCGAGAGCACTCAGCCCCCAATAAAAGCCCTGACTCGGGGGAACTGCCAATCTTTCCATATTGTCATGGTCCGAGCTCCTATCCGAGAGACATTGACCAGATGAAAAGGATTTCCCCTCTGGGAAAAACCTTTGCTTTTTAGCCACCACTGGAGTGGCCTCATATGTAACAGCTCCAGCAGAATCACGCTGGAGGCTGCTGCCATCAGACCTAACAGTCTCTGAAAAGTTTTCACCGTAAGAGCAGATCCCTGTCTTACTTGTCTGGCCATAGCCAGCAGGATGTCATTCCGAGCGGGGGACAATCATGCCCGCATTGAAACCGAATCTCATATCACGCCTTGATAAGACATTCGTTGAGCCCGAGAGAGCACACTCTTCTTGGCGTTTAGTCTCAGACCCAGTTCGCTCATATGGGCAAGGACGACATCTCGATGTCTGCAGGCTTTGCCCCATGAGCTCGCTAGAATTAACCAGTCATCAAGATAGTTTAGAATACGGATCCCCTGTAACCGCAACGGGGCCAGGGTCTATCACCTTTGTAAATGTGTGAGGTGATAGAGCAAGACCGAAGGGGAGAACCCGATATTGATAAGCTATCCCTCGGAATGCGAATCTTAGAAACCTCCTGTGTGACTGATGTATTGAGATATGGAAATATGCGTCTTTTAGATCTATTGTGACAAACCAATCCTCGGACCTGATTTGACACACCACTTGCTTCAGCATAAGCATCCTGAACTTCAGCTGACTGACTGAGAGGTTCAAATGTCTGAGATCTAAGATGAGCCTCAGCCCTCCGTCCTTTTTCGGGACCACAAAATACGGGCTGTAAAAGCCCCGCTCTGTCCGCGAAGGGAACCATCTTGATGGCCCCTCTTTCTCCAGAAGAATAGCTACTTCTTGAATTAAAACTTGAGATTGGTCCGCACGAACCACTGTATGAACTACCCCGTTGTAACACGGAGGTCGTGTTTTGAACTGAATGAGATATCTGCTCTTTATTATTTTTAAAATCCAGCCTTTCCCATGCTGCTATATAATTTACTAAGGGTACCAGCCTCCTGAGACCGGCCCCTGTGATGAAGCATGGATTCTGTTCCCCCGGCTCGCCGGGAGGACATAGAAAAAGGCTGTGCCAACCCCCTCGGGGGAAGGGCACTCCCCAGCCCCCCGAGACGCATCCCAGGGGCGGCTGGAGAGCACCAAAGGGAGCTACGGGTGCCGTGTATTGCTGCGGCACACGCAGCTGATCTCTCACTTTTCCCAGATCAGGAAGACTTTTTAGTTTGGGCTTTCCTAGCCATCAGCACGTCCATCGGGTCCTTTTTCTGAGCTGACGGCTTGGGACCCCCATACTGTCTGTTCCCTGCACCCCAGCTACGCGGGGGTGCACGGGATGCCACACTCTCCTTCTGGCTCGCCCGATAGTAGGAAGAGGCTTCAGGCTGTCGCTGTTTGTCACCCGCCGCTCCTTGCTGTGAGCGACGGGGCAAAACCGACTGAAAGCCAGCCACTTCTTTTCTCACCTGCTGATGTCGCTCAACTACGGTCTCCACTACGTCCCCGAACAACCCTGAGGGAGATAGTGGAGCATCCATGAGTAGAACCCTATCTTGGGCTTTTACTCCTGATAAATTTAACCATAAATGGTGCTCAGCCACCACCAGCGCTGCCATCGATCTTCCCACAGCCCTAGCTGACTCTCTGGTGGCGCGCAGAGAGAGGTCCGCTGTACGCCCCAGCTCTAGAATATCCTCTGGGTCTACTTGAACTCTGTCACTTAGTTCTCGTAGTATATCCGCCTGATAGGCTTGCAGTACCGCCAGGGTGTGCAAGCATGCACCAGCCTGATCCACTGCTGCATACTCCTTGCCAACTAGAGCTGCGCTTCTGGCCAGTCAAGATTGAGTCTCTCAACCGCACGAGTCACCACCTCCAATAATTCCTCATATTGTGGTGACTGTAGCGCGGGTTGGCTGTCCACGCTTGTAACATTGATCTCCTCTGAGAAAGATGCGCGTCTCTCCATGGACGGGTCCACTCGGGAGAAGTAGCCACTCGCGGTGCTTCTGAACCCGGTGCTAGACCCGATCGACCTTTTTGGAAAGGAGATAGAGGATCACTCGTCTCCATTTCCTCTAATAGATCGACCTGAGATCCCCATGATTGCAGACGCCAGCTCACCTCGGCGACGACGGGGCCTGAACCACAGGGATTGCCCATGAAGACTGCCTCCACAAAGAGAGCCCTTTGTGAGCGGAGAGTTGCCAACGAGTTGCCAGCTTGTTGCAGCACGAGCAGCCCCTTCTCTCAAGAGCGGCCACTGCGTGCTCTTCGCCCAAAAAAGCTACAAGGTGACAAGGGCTCACACACTTTCTGAATTGACTCATTTTTTCTTTTTCTATTTCTTTCAGGATAAAACCAACAAACTTTCTTAGCTGCGACAGACTCACAGTAGAGCTTGTGCTGAATGAATGAAGCTAATGAGTGATGCACCGCACCTGGGTTTTCAAGCTCCGGCAGTCATGACGTCACCTTCTATGATGCCTGGAGCCTTATTTGGGCAGATTCAGAGCGTGGCTAACGCAGAGGCGTTCCCAAAGCATCTATAGACGCAGTGTGAGTTCCTGAAAAGTTACTATGAGAGGATAAGACAAAAAAAAATATGAGACATTATTATGAGATGATAAATAAAAAAAAATAAAAAAAAACTCAGCGAAAAAAAGACATAAATTAAAAAAGCTTTAAGTGAAAAAATTATAATTTTTATCCATAAAGATGACTAAAGGTGCATCAGAGGTTATGGCGAGTCAGGAAATTTATCTTTGTGACACGGACTCAGAAAACACTAAATAACTGAAAAATCTTCCTACTATTTTTCTCTGACATATTCCTGGTAATTAGGCTACTTTAGCTTTAGTCTAAATAGCAGTAACAAGTAATATATAATATATTACAATTTGGAAGTAACTCGCACAACACTGCTGATTGCATCCTGCTGCAACTGATCACCGTGTGAGTATAAGTGAGCAACTGGTGGATGCATCATTTATGTTTTTTTCTGAGCAGCCAAACTAGGCCCATCAGCTCATCTGAGGTACAGTGTTTGTGGCAACGGGACGTGATGTCTCTGTTCCCTTTCAGTCGGTCACTACGAGTCACGTCGGTGACCGACGAATCAGGATCCTTACCAAAGTGCCACAGGAGCTGCCCCCTTCCAGTGCCATGTCCTTATCCTTCCTATAAGGCAGACGATAGGACAGAGCTCTACACAGAGGTGGTCACTACTGCTGTTCCTTGAGCAACCCAACCAGTAGGACTGGATACCAATCCCAAAGGGGGTTGAGCGACAATTACTTACGTGAACATGGAACTCTCTGTGACAGCTGAGGCTGCATCCTCTAGAGATGGCAGAACGTAGTCTGCTAGGAAAACACAGGGGAAACAATGCTGGAGACAGCTTATGGTATAGCAACTAACATTCAATTAATGGACAATAGCTCTGGTGGACATCTGTGGCAATCATGCTGTCTAATCAGCATCTTGATATGCCATACCTGTGAGGTGCATGGATTATCTCTGCAAAGAAAAAGTGCTCACTAACACAGATTTAGACAGATTTGTAATATTTGCAATATTTGAGACAAGTAGGCCTTTTGTGTACACAAAAAAGTCTTAGATCTTTGTGTTCGGCTCATGAAAAATTGGGGCAAAAAAGTGTTGCTTATATAGTTTTGGTATAGTATTTTTCAGCTGTTTAAAAATATTATGGAAAAAAGAAAGAAAAAAAACTGTGAGAAAGCAAGCCAAACACTAAGCCTAGTAAGTACATGTAGTTAATTAATATTACTCAGTACTTGAATGTACAATTACACTCTAACACCTTTAAATAACCTGTAACATTTAAATTGATTAATAAAAGGACTAAATGCCTTTTAATGTGTAATCTGTGAAACACAACTTTCTGTAATGCCCATTTGATCACTAAGAGATTAGTTTTAGATGTATTAATGTAAAGAGTTTATGAAGCAAAGCCATTCATAAGTGATCATCTGTGAGGTTAAAAACATAACAGCGTTCATAAGGAGCTGCCATATTTTTTTCTTTTTGGAAGACAGCTGTTGTTTCAGTTATTACTGAAAGCCTATCTGTTGCAGAAGTAACAACACTGTAGTTAGTTTTAATTTGACAATAGAGTTATTGCTTTAAATAACTGATGTGCAAAGTGTTAAATGAATTTAAGAAGAAAGCACAAAATACTAAACACAATAGCTGATAGACACCTACTTTGAAGTACTTGGCTAATGACCATGTTGGGTTAGTTTTTTTTGTTTTTTTTTGTTGCCATTTTAATTCTTATGGTTGAAATAAAAAGATGCACAATATTTGAGAGGGCATTGGAAATTTAGTTCTGGAATCTGGAATTTAGAACAGATAAGAGCAGAATAAAATGTTTAAATGAATATATGGCAGGTTATAAAAAAGATATTGTGGTAAAAATACCGGAAACACTTTATTTTGATGGTCCCTTTTGAACAATCTGTTGACAATAAGTAGCCTTGCCCTTGCAACTAGCTCTCATTAGAATATTAGTACACTCTCTAATTAATATCTGCTAACTCTTTATTGTGATGGTCTCCCAAAAGACGCTCTACTGACTATAAGTAACTTTGCAAGTACATATCAACTTATTCAAACCCTAACCCTACCAGTCTACTAAAACTCTCCTAGCACTCTATTGAGAGATAGTAGATACATAGGTGCAATGTTACTTATAATCAACAGAATACGTTAAAGGGACCATCAACACTGCAACATCCACACTGCATTTTCTAAAATCTCCAATTTGGCCTGAGTTTTTAGAAATAATAATTTTCTATGATAAAAACAGGGTTTTCGTGTAAATGAGAGGCAAACCGCAGGAAAATATCTGCGTTTTTCCCTTCGTGTAAACGGGGCCTTAGAGCGAACATTTTTTATGTCTCCCTTGTCAGACACACCTGATTCATGTCTTACAGTCTCTGCTAATGAGCTGAATCAGGTTGTCTGATAAGGGAGACGTGTAAAATGTGCAGGGCAGTGGTGCTTGTAAGACAGGTTTGAAAACCACTGCTCTACTAGAATACAAAGCTCATGATAGATCAAGGATGACATCTACTGGCAATACAAGTAAATGCATTTATTGGTAACTAATAATAAACTGCACAAGACACCAATATTGTAATCATCACATCTTTCCATGATAGGCGTAACAAAACACATTTCTTGGAAAACAAACAGCTTGTTTAAAAACATTATTAATTTGATTATAAATACAGCAATATTATTGCAAATTGCATTCAGTAATAAAAAAATAGTCCACCCAAAAACGAAAATTGTCTTGTCCTGTCCTGTGGAACTCAATGTGGTGACACAAAACAGTAGTTCCAACATTATGGAGGAATGGGCTATGCTGTTAAATTGCTAACTTGGTTTGAATCCATGCCAAAATTAAATAGTTCTAAAAAGAGGGCTTTACACAGAGAGAGAGAGAGAGAGAGAGAAAGAGAATGTGCACCTGGTATTTATCACATGATGAAATGGCAGTAAATTTTGACCTTGTGGTGACATTTCTTAGGTCCCCATCGAGAAACAAGCTTATAAATAATACAGAATGAAGATTTTTGAAAAACTATGCACATAGTTTTCTGTAAGGGATAGGTTTAGGTGTAGGGTCAGTGTAGGGCAATAGCACATGCAGGTCGTACAATATAAACACTAATACACCTAAAGTATTTCCCCCTAAAACATGTAAGCCCAACACGTGTGTGTGTGTATAAACCTTTTTTTAAACAAAATATCATTAGAATATATTTGGTTTTATTTTATATATTTACATAATGTACATATTTATTGCAAATAGATATTGCAAATATTACTGGAAGAATATTCCATGGCAAAGGACAGTAATGGTTTTGAGGGACTGTGGGAAGAAGCTTAATCCTGGATGTGGGAAGAAACTTTATCCTGGATGTTTGGATGTTCTGGAGTTCCTGGCAAAGGGCAGAATGAGGTTACACGGGGTCAGTGATGATTTTTCCCAAGAGGACCTGGCTGCAGACATACAGCGAGTGGAGCTCCACCGGAAAGACTTCACCTCCACACTCAAACCGGAAACACGTCACCTCCACTAAAATGAAAATGGCGTCACTCACTTCAATTCAAGTAACTTTATTTATTTATTTATTTTTTTGTAGCCTATTCATTTAGCATTGCTACAGTTACAACGAGGGAAAGCATATCACAACAAAACTACTTGTGAAATTTCAATGTTAGTTTTGTGACAGCTTTGTGATCTATGTTTTTGTGTCTAAATTTGTTAACATAATGTGACGTTTCTGACTACTGAAAGGACACCAAAGTTTAGTAGCCTATTTACTGTAACACAGCTTTAAGAATGCATATGAGGAGATTGTTTTCACTTAATTCCAGATTTTCGTGTCTGGATATATCAATGATGGATCATGTATTGCATTTTAAAGCTATGTTGTCACTCAAAAAGACACAACTAATTTACATGTGACATATCTCCTAATTTTTATGTGCAAATGTGAGTTTTTTTTTGCTATTTGTACTT
This sequence comes from Enteromius anoplus, assembly GCA_032359395.1. Classification (NCBI taxonomy): domain Eukaryota; kingdom Metazoa; phylum Chordata; class Actinopteri; order Cypriniformes; family Cyprinidae; genus Enteromius; species Enteromius anoplus. The sequence continues at coordinate 239,863 of JAUMHG010000236.1, forward strand.
CATGTTATACCGCACAATTGTGATGTAATTATAGTTAAGCTAGAGTTAAACAAAAAAAGACTTTTGGTGACATTTAATGATGCACTGAGATTTTCACTTAAGCTCCCAAGCTGGACAAGTGCAATTCATATTTGTTTCGTGGTTATAGTGAGTTGTCAAGCACATTTTCAGGATATTTAATGATTTCCACACAACATACATTGCCAATTATCCCATTAGCACTGTTACTGAGCACCTAATGGGAGAAGGATGTCTGCCACCCATCTTTCGTGTCACAAGGAAAAGGAGACAGAGCACTTGAATAATATGTTTATGAAAAGTAGTGAAAGTAGCATGTAGAAATGTGTAACTGTTTCCTAAACAATATTTTTAACCAACGTGTGACTTTTTGAAGGTGAATGCACTCCCACCAAATGTTGCAAGGATTTCATAGGATGACCACTGACATTTTGCAGGCATGTGCTAATAATTGCATTATTGCTTATGAATGTGACTTGACTGTATGTTAATTCATGTTTCATGTCAACAGTTGCCAGATGCCATCCGGCTGAATAGCCTGGTCTCCGTCATCCTAGAGCAGTGGTTCTCAACCCTGGTCCTCGCATCCCCTGCTCTGCATATTTTGCATGATTCTGATAATCAGCTCATTAGAAGAGAGCTCCGTGCATGAGCTGTGTTCCGTTCGACATGGTCCCTACTCAGTGTCCGTTAAAGTTAACTTCACTTCGTAACATTCATTCACGGATTTGCAATGTAAATAAGTGAATATGATTTAAATTACATCTCGCACACACTTAACAGGTGTGTTAACTAAGAGAGACATGCAAAATATGCATGGCAGGGGGTGCGAGGAACAGGGTTGAGAACCACTGCTCTAGAGGATGGCTGATCTGCTATCTTAAGGCTGGCTCTGACATGTCAGAAATTTAAACAAATTGTCAGCTAGGAGGATTTTCAAAAGGAGGCACAGTTTAGGTGGCTTGATAGTAAGTTCAGTATGTGCAGCCCCCTCTTGTTTTTGTGGGTATAACAATTAGCCTAGGTAATTTAAAGACAGAAAGATTTGTTCATTTAATGTGTGAACTGTGTGACTTAATATGCTCTCATATTAAGTAGTTAATTGGAAAAGACACCCAGGAAGTCACATACAGGAATACAGAAAGCCCTACACCATCTCTAGGTGCAGTCGCCTGCAGTGTAGCCAGCTGTATAAAGACTGTGGTGCTGGTTATCAGGGGAATGGCCAACGGGGAGTGCTTTTGGGGTTCTACTCCCCAGATGACCACCCAGGCTACTGTAGCTGGGATTGCTACACCGATGATGGAGGCTGGGAGGATTAAAGGCTGTGTGTGTGAAATAAGTTCATGTGTTTTCTAAGGGTATTGTGTTATAGTTTAAAATAAAAAAAACTGTTACATGGATGGAAAACATTGTGGAAAACATTATTTCACTGTGATATGTACATGTTTTTATTTTGTTTCAAATACAAATTGTGATTCAGATGTTTAATAAGTTAACTTTTCATTTAATATCCAGTGATATTATAGATCTAAAGTTTACTTTCTAAAATATATAATTATGTATATATTAGTGCAGTCAAAGGATTAATCATAATTAATCACATCAAAATAAAAGTTTTTCTTTATATAATTTATTTGTATGTACTGTGTATATTTATGAAGTATATATAAATACAAACACATGCATGTATTTAATGAAAATATGTTTTGTTTTTATATTAAATATATTTAGATATATCAAATATAAGAAAATAAATATATACATGCATTTACATTTAAATACTTTCAAAATGTATACTGTACGTGTGTGTTTTAATATAAACATAATAAATAAACACAGCATAAACACAAATATTATGTAAATAAAGAATTTTTGTATGTGATTAATCATGATTAATCATTTGACAGCACTAATAAATAAATAAAGTTGTTTCATTTCATCTGATTGCATTTTACATCAATGTCCATCCAACATGACCCTGCAAATATTGCTCTCAGATATATTATGTTAAAGAAGAAGAACAGTTTGATTTATTCTTGTCTAACATAAAGAGAAATAGCTTCTTCCTTCTTTTGTTCAAATGGGAGATGCAAAGCTTAATTAAATAAAACTACTTTTATTCATTTAAGGGTCATTGTAGCTTATGATTATAATGATAATGATAGATTAGTACCGTATACCTCAAAATTGTGAAACCGTGATATTTTCTGAGACGATTATCATTCCAACAATATAATAGCAAAATAGCCCAATTACCAGGAATGTGTCCAAGGAAAATAGTAGGAGGGTATTTCAATTATTTAGAATTCAAATGATTATTTTATTATTTGTTTATGTCTTTTTTCGCTGTGTTTCGGTTAATTTTTGTGAAGTGCTCCTGTTCAAGATATTGTCTGTGCACCCAAATAAATGTAGACCCTTTACGGTTCTAAATGATGTAATACTCTGAATAATATGACGGCATCATCCATTTAGTTTCCACTGGAGGTGCTTTAGCTTTTAGGCTAAAAAACTAAATTTAATATAATTATTTTGCCATTACACAAAAAAACTGAACTGTTTTATTTTATGAAACAGTATAAGCTGTTTTGGTAGCTAGAAAAAAAATATGGGCTCAGGCCACTGGCCACTGCGTGCCAGGCAGTGCTAACAGCCTCTGACCTGAAACACAGAGGACAAAATCATGCCATGTTTCCACTGTTGGGCCAGTAGCCTCGCAACACTTCTGTAAAATCTGCCCTAAATACGCCTTCACTTGACCGCGTCACACATACAAGGTTACGCCAGCGAGAACAGAACAGAAAATAGAGCTGACTTGCGGCATTTTTTAAATTAGTATCTTAGTATCTTGTGTCTTGCTGTTTTCTGAACAATAAAAATTTTGGCTAAAAGTGTGTTGTACACAAGCATTACTGAACATGTACCGAGTAAAATATTACTGAAACTTGATTAGTAATTCCTTACACTACTGCGTTACAGCAAAAATATATTGCTGTAATGTATTACTTGTGTAATGCATTACTCCCAACACTGGTTATCAATAGGTTAAAACCTAAATGACAATGTAATAATACCCCAAGGTTCAGGTCACAACACCACAGTCATTCTGAGTAATGCATCAGAACTTAAGTAAACTTGAGGTTTGAGAGGTTTACATTTGTTGTTGTAGAGGAACCAATAAACACTAGTACAAACAACAGAAGCACACCTGATAGCGTAATTCAGAATTTAATGTAGTTTCCCAGTTTTCCTCCACAAGTCCATTAAGCAAAATTGTTAACATTTACTTTAACATCATTATGATATTCAAAAATCTTGTGTCTTGTTCATTATTGTCACGATTGAGACACGGGAAGGCGTTCGGATCCATTTGCAAACATTTATTAACTCACACACACACACAGAGGAAAGTCACAGGCAAAGTCATCCAAGGCTGAGACGAGAGAATAATCCGAGTTCATGGCAAAGAGAGACAAACAGAGTCCAGAGGAGTGAGGCAAGAGCAAGAGTCCGAGAGCAGGCTTAGGTCCAGATCCAGGGAGGCAGAGAAACACAGGAAAACACCAGGAACACGGGAAAACACTAATGGCTTGACAACGGGGTAAACAGACGTACATCCAACATTGACGAGCGAAGGCTGGGGCGGGGCACACAGCGGCGAAGTTCATCTAAGTCCACCAGCGAGTGAAAATGCTCTCCTGAGCCGAGCAGACAGTTCAAAAGCTCTCCAGGGCGGAGCTGACGGTGGAGAAGTCCACTTGGGTGGAGCAGACGGCGGAGAATCCCACCCGGGCGGAGCAGGTGGCGGAGACGTCCTCCTGGGCGGAGCAGGCAGCGGTGACGTTCTCCTGGGTGGAGCTGTTGGCGGGGAAGACTTCCAGGGTGGATCAGGTGGCGGGAATGCCCACATGGGCGAAACAGACAGCGAGACCATCCTCCAGGGCGGAGCGGATGGCAGCAGAGCCCCTCTGGTTCGGCCAGACAGCGACAGAGCCCTGTTGGGGCCACCAGACTGACATTGCGCCCTCGAGAACCAAACAGTTAGTGAACACGACCTTCGAGACCGTCTAGACTGTGAATGCACTCTTCTAGACCAGACAGGGAATGGATGCGCTCTCTTGCAATCAACAGTCAGTGATAATGCCCTTCTAGACCGACCAGACTGTGAATGCGCCCCCTTGAGCCGAACCGACTGACATTGCGCCCTCGGGGTCCTCACTGACAGTGAACGCGCCCTCCTGCAACCAATAGTCAGTGATAACACCCTTCTAGTCCGACCAGACAGTGAATGCGCCCTTCGAGACCAGACAGAGAATGAATGCACCCTCCATGATCGACCGAACCACAATTCAGGGAACTCTTTGGGTTGAGCAGCCACCAATGGGACCTCTTTAGATTCTACGGCCGAAACCGACATCTCCAGTAGTAGTACAGCCTCTGGGGGACCCGATGGAGTCTTTGAACCACACACAGGTTCCGAAGGTTCTAGCCATGGGACCTCACAGTCTTTGTGGAGCTCGGGTGAGTTAGGTAACTGGGGACCTGGATCAAAGACCGGGTCTGGCGGATCCTGCCATGATGGGTTCGGATCACAGACGGAGTCTGGCGGATCCAGCATTGCTGGTTCTGGATTACAGACAGAGTCTGGCGGATCCGGCCATGCTGGTTCCGGATCGCAGACCGGGTCTGGCGGATCTGGCCACCATGAGTCTGGGTCACAGACCTCAGACAGCTCGACAGGCTGAGAAACCGGGACTGACTGGACTTGACAAGGCTCTTTGTATCTTGATTCGGGAGTGGGACCCATCATTTGCGGGCTAGGAACCGCAAGGACCTTCAGCGGCTTGATTGGCTGCGAAACCGGGACCGACTGGACAATACACGGCTCCTCATGCCGTGCTACGGGGTTGAGACCCGTTACATGCGGGCTAGGAACCGCGAGGACCTTCAGCAGCTTGTCAGGCTGCGTAACCGAGACAGACTGGATGAGAGGCTGAGATGAGAGAATTATCCGAGTTCGTGGCAAAGGGTCAGGCGATGAGACAAACAGTCTAGAGGAGCAAGGGAAGAGCGAGAGTCCGAGAGCAGGCTTAGGTCCAGATCCAGGGAGGCAGAGAAACACAGAAAAACACCAGGAACACGGGAAAACACGAATGGCTTGACAACGGGGTAAACAGACGTACATCCAACATTGACGAGCGACTAATACGAGGACATACGGGATATTTATACCTGAGCAGACAATTAGGAATGGGAGAAGAAAATACGAAACACAAAACACAAACACAGTTCATGGAGAGCTGGAGAGCCATCCAGAGCTGTGCTGGCACATCCAGCTGAACGTTACAATTACAATAATATTATGTCATTTTCATTGGTACCCTCTTTTCTATTGGAGGGACATTGTCTAAAAAATACATATCTTTATCAGAAATTATCCTGTTTACTTTCACACAGTTACACCTTGTTAAGGGTCTTTCTCAAGAGCACCAAAGTGGAATTGAGCAGCGAGAGTAGAAACAGCTGAAAACAATTTTAAAGTGCCCCTATTATGCCATTTTAAAGGTGGCTAATATTGTTTTATGAGTGTCTTAAAACAGGTTTACATGTATACAAGGTCAAAAAACACTTTAGTTTTCTCTAAAAATAGATTTAATTTTACCCCATATTTTAAAAACTTGTCATTTATATCAACCCGCATAAATACGCTGTCGAGCGTGATAATAACTATGCCAAACCTATGTAACGTTAAATAGGTCGCTCACATGATGCTTTTTTTCCCCCCATTCTCTCATGGATGGGGTTTTTGTTCCTTGACGCTGTCTCCTCTGGCTGGCTTAGTTGGGAACACCTGATTTCTAGTGATTACAGTCGTCTTGACAACCGTCTTGAAGACCGTCTCTGCATTTGATAAATAAAGTTTAATTCTCGTCATTATACATTACCATCACTCTGTTCTTCTACTTGTTCAGTGCTTTGCTACAATCTGTATTGTTAAAAGCGCTATATAAATAAAAGTGACTTGACTTGACTTGACATGACGTTAAGCATTTTCTGGCACATAAACAAATCGCATGGAAAACCTGCGTCTTCCCCCCTTCGTGTAAATGGAGCTAATGATGAGACAGATAGACAGTCAAGCTGCATCAATCACAGTATTAGACCACATTAGACCCACAGCTGAAGAACAGAACTACAGAATCGCAAGTTAGCTGGTTACCAAGACATGTGCAGGGTTGTTACACAACATCACGTACACAAATACGATCGCAAGAAAATGCAATCATCAATTATTAATCTAATAAAAGCTAGCAGGTCCAAATAAACTGGGCTCTGATCCTTCTTTTAAGAGCAAGAGTTTGGTGAATATTGCGTTGTACTCAAAGATTGGAAAAGCAGTCATCAGTAAAATGACGCAAACACAACAAGAGACTGTACTGCTGAGGTGTTGTTGAAAAAAATGAATGTTAATCACTCATTCTGTGTAGATTCATCTTTCAGAAGGGCATATAAAGCAAATTAACTCTCACAAGATACAGCATCTTCTTCACATGATGCAATCCACAGGAAAAATGTACTGTTTGGGGGCGGGGCAAGTTGTTCGCGACATAGAACGTGGGCAGACATTATGCAAATCTGTTACTTAGTGACGTGGATCCGTAACAGAGAAAGATTAAAATTGCTTATGACTCATTTAGGCGAATGTGAGCCGACTCTTTTTTTGATAGACAATAACTTTATTGTTACACTGCTCTGGGTGTGTGTTCACGGTGTGTCTGTGTGCGTGAATGTTCACTTCTCTGACTGTGTGTGCGCACGTGGATGGGTTAAATGCAGAGCACAAATTCCTGGTATGGGAAACCACCTGGCCACATGTCACGTCCTTCTTCTATTATATTTTATATTTAGTTGTAAGATCGGCTCTCCTGGCTGTAAATCAGAAACTGGAATCGGGATCGGCTTTCCCGGCCCGAGAATCGGGAACTGGCATCGGGATTGGCTCTCCTGGCCGTAAATCAGGAACTGGAATCGGGAATAGCTCTCCCGGAATCAGCGGACTCGAATCTGCAGGGAACTGGAAAGTTTTACCCTGCCACAAATCCAGCAAAGGGTTAACTGCAATCAGAGGTTCTGCAGGATTCTCAGGATTCCAAAGTGAAGAGGTGCTCTATTTGCATGGATCAGGGAGGTGCTCATTCATTGCGTGCTCAGGGAGTTGCTCCTTCAGCACATGCTCGGAGATTGCGCTCTTCAAGCGCAGGCTCGGGGATGTGCTCTTGACGCACAGGGCAGAGAAGCGCTCGGGCTTGGAGGTGAACGGGCAAAGGATGGTGGGTTTGACAGACTGGTGCAATCTGGATGAGGAGGAAGAGCGAGCACATTGGAGCAGTAGATGGAGGAGTTCGGCTTGTGGTGAGGTGCAGTGTCTCTCTGTCCTGGATGGGACTTGAACAGGAATTTTCTAAGTCTGTCAATAAAACACAACATATAGCAGGCAGAAAAACCACCATCATAACTTTTGAGACAAAATTATTAATTTGTGAGAGGAATAGAAGCGGTCGCTGTCTCAGTCTTCCGCTTACTTCCTGTAAGCTGCTGCAGTGTGAAAAAAAATGCAGCTACAAGAATCCTTATGTCAACATTGGTTGTGAAATACTATTGGCTCTTGTGTATCTTGTGACCAATTGCACCATTCTAACGGACGGGAGTATGTTTTCTGAATGAGACTGAAAGCATCAAATGTTGTCCACATAAAGAAAACAGTATCAAGAACGTCTAGGTTACTATCGTAACCCACATTCCCTGAAGGAGGGAACGGAGACGTTACATATGGGAACTCGCCAGAGA
>JAUMHG010000236.1:247831-262642 GCA_032359395.1 Enteromius anoplus
TTGCCGCTGTCGCCTCTGGCTTGCTTAGTTGGGGACACCTGATTTCCAGTGATTACCGTCGTCTTGACTACAGAGTCCGTCTCTGCATTTGATAAAGTTTAATTCTCGTCATTATACATTACCATCACTCTGTGTTTCTATTTGATAATGTTCAGTGCTTTGCTACAATCTGTATATAAATAAAAGTGACTTGACTTGACCGAAAGCCTGTATGCGAGGGAGTGATAATGGCCATTAATATTCAGTGATTCTCACCTGAAGAGACAAAGACCCCGTCCATTAATGTGACAGCAACTAACGTAGGTAAAAAGAAATGTGAGGAGATTGAGGAGTTTTTAATTAAGTATTTATTTTTATTTACAACACAGTATAATTTAAACAGACATAATGAAGGTCAAAGATACATTATTGAGGACACTGATCTAACTACAGAGATGTGAACTGACCTTGAGTCAATCCTGAAAACAAGTGAACTTGTGAACCCTGTAAATACCTGTTATTTAAGTGTTTGCTGCTTCTTTCCATGAATTCAAGAAACATAAAACACCATCAGTATTCAGGGAGCTTGTTTTACCAGATAATATCTGTGTAGTTGAACATCTGATGTTGGTAAAGGCATTCCTAGAGGTAAACAGTTTGAAGAGACTCGAGTGAATGTCCTCCAGGTTCATCCTTAAAGCAGGTTTCTGATCACTAAAAAACAAAACAAACACACAAAAAACACATGTAAGCATGTTGATATCAGTTTATGTAGCCTAAAAGGCATTTGTCAATGGACCAAACGACATCGTGACTTAGACTGAAAGGCTTCAGGTCTCAGAAAAACGACGTCCAGAGTCAGGTCATGTACAGTCATAGGGCGAAATGGACGAATAAAAAGGCATCAGACAAAATGTTATCAGCTAAAACGAACTTGCATTAAAAGGCATCAGACAAAAATCATCAGATGAAACGGACGCAGGTGGAGTGTGACGTGTTGCGTTGCACCGCCCCGTGTGACATCACACACACGCGGACCAAGCAAAGTGGTGATGTGGAACTGTTGAGTATGGCAGATGGAGATAAGCTGCTTCTGATATTGCTTATTACAACAATTTTATTAAATGCAAATCTAATTACATTTTAATGCGTAGGATAACATGCATTTCACGAGTGTAATAATAGTTAGTGATAGTGCCATCCTCACCACCACTTGGGCTGCATGTGTGTGACATCATACAGGGCGGGGCAACACGTCACACTCGATCTGAGTCCATTTCGGCTGATGACTTTTTGTCTGATGCATCTTAATCTAAGTTTGTTTCGGCTGATGACTTTTTGTCTGATGTCTCTTTATCAAACTCCATTTCGCCCTGTGCCTGCTTGTACAAGACCTGACACCAAATGTCATTTTTTCCGAGACCTGAAGTAGGTTTAGGGCCGGGCTGCGTGTAGTCCATTCATACAAGTTTATACAAATTGGCAACGGCATAAAATCCGTACAATTAGCAAAAGTCATATGATTTCATACAAGTGAAGTCTTATGAATATGAACGAATTAGCCACCTCATAAAATATGTAGAAATTGTCGTGAGATCGGGCTCGTAATTTCAGTCTAAACCGTCACACCTTAAAACAATCAATCACACCACAAATACATTAATCCTTTTTTTTTCTTGAACAAAATAAGATTGCCTAAAAAGTTCTATAAACAGCAAGCTTGTTCGTTATGTTATCTTTTATTGCAAAATGTCTCATTGAAAATGGCTCAAACACACTTCTTGATAGTGCTTTGTTAGATATTTGGTTCAAAATTGAAATGAACATTAGTTCACTGGTTTTGAAATACTTATATCTACTAATTTAAACATATGCACACACACACAAAAAAAAACATTCTAACAAATGTTATGGTATTTGCACAGGATTTGAGTATGATCACCAGATCTTACTGGGAATATAAAAACCTCCTGCAACTGACTGCAATTGTCATCTTTCAAAGTACATTTCCACTGTTTATGTAGTATTTTTTTGTAATACTAGCTGTATATAAAGAAAATTGTTCAAGCTGCCTCTGAACAATCATTTAATGTTTTTTTTTTTTTTTGTAAGAAATAAATAAAAGCAAATAAAAATACATTACAGTGTTTACATTAACCACATTTTAAGCATTTGGGGAAGATTTGGGAGAGATGGATTATAGGTTTAAAAAAAACAACAAACTTATTAAATTGTAGGTTATACAAGTATGATGCATTACTGTTGCCCCTTCAGGGCAAACTGTTTATACATACATTCTATAAAACTCAATTTACATACAATAAAATCACAAAAACCATCAACACTCCTGTTTTCATTAGCCACTTCATGTTACAAACAGCATGCTCAAGCTAATGAATAGTTAATTGCTAAAGTTAATAGTTTAATTTGGAAAGATGATGTGGACCAAGTTGTCAATAAAATTTACTGGATCATCCTTGAGATGTTACATTTCCCTTTCAGTGAGTCACTTTGATGTTACGTCATTGACTGACGTCATGGGATCCCACCTGGGAGACCAGTTGACTTTGATCTTTGGAGAAAACGCCAATGAAAATTGGCCAGTGGTTTTTGCATGCCAAGCCACTCCCCCGTACATACGGCTATATAAGATGGCGGCATGCAAACCAGTATTAGCTTTCTACTTCGGAGCCGATTGGTCGAGAAGTTGGAGAAGATTACCTGCTTGCTGTGGAGAGATTCTCGGTCCTGCATTTCTAACAAAGAGACTGCACTGGACGAAAGTTGGTCGCAGCGGTTCTCCCTTTTGCAGTCCCGACCTAAAAGAGCAAATTTCAAAAACATCTGCCCAGTCATTAAAAAATATCCTGCAGGCTGTCTTTCGACTGTGTGCTTCTGGGTGTGGGAGTTTCCTCATCTCTGACAACAGCCACGATATTTGTCTGGGCCTCGGTCATGCTGAGACAGCCTTCGCGGAGGGATCATGCCCTCACTGTGAACGGATGACCATGACTTTGCTTAGGTCCTGGTTTTCTTTTATTAGAAGGATAGCTTCATCCGCTATACCTTCCAGTTTGGCGGGCTGTACTGGCTCCTCGGCTAGCGGCTTGGCTGAACGCATCGGCTAGTGGCTGAACTTTGCCCAGCATTTCTCAGCAGTACAGAAGCAGACAGAGGCTATCAAGCACATCTTCCCCCATGTGATGCCAAGGTGCCGGGCGCCGCTGCCTCTGTCAGCCCATCGCCAAGGGGACCCCAGCGGCTTCTACACCTGGTCTGCCCCCAGCAGGTTCGAAGGAGGTAACACCTCAGCTCAGCAGGGGCATAGAGCCAACCATCGGAGAGAGGCGCAGGCTGTCTCATCTCTGGCCACTGCTAAGTGGGCGAAGGGCATCCAAATCCTCAACTATCTTGATGACTGGCTAATATTAGCTCACTCGAAGGATCAGTTGTGCAAGCACAGGGACATGGTGCTTTGGCATCTCAGCCTGTTGTGGAGCCAAAGAGCAAACTCTCCCCTGTGCAGAGGATCTCTTTTCTCCAGATGGAGCTGGACTCTGTCAACATGACAGCTCTTCTCACTCACAACGGGCACAAGACAGCGGTTCCTTTGAAGTTCCTTCTTTCAGAGGCTCCCGAGGCATATGGCAGCTACAGCCACGATCACGTCCCTCGGTTTCATATGAGACCGCTACAGCATTGGTTGCAATGCAGAGTCCCGAGATGGGCATGGCATCGTGGCTTGCTCCAGATTGGCATTTCCCCGGATTGTCGCCACCTCTTTAGTCAGTGGTCAGACCCTGTCTTCCTTTGGCCTGGTGTGCCCATAGGCCAGGTGTCCAGGCATGTGGTAGTTTCCATAGGTGCCTCCATAATGGGCTTGGGGACTGTAAGCACCGGGCAAGCAGCCTCAGGCTCCTGGATGGGACCTCAGCTGCAGTGGTATATCAATTCCCTTGAGTACTTGGCCGTTCGGCTTTCCTTGCTCCGGTTCCTTTTGATGCTGCGGGGCAAGCACGTTCTGATCCGGTAAGACAACGATGCAATGGTAGCGTACATCAACCATCAGGGTGGTGTCTACTCCTGTCGCCTGTCGCAACTCGCCCACTATCTCCTCCTCTGGAGTCACTCGCGTTTCTTCACTATTACGTTCTGGGGGAGCTGAATCGTGTAGCCGATGTACTCTCATGACAGCTCATACTTCCCGGAGAAGGGAGACTCCACCCTGGGATGATCCAGCTGATTTGGAGTCGATTCCAGGAAGCACAGGAAGACTGTTTGCTTCAAAGGAGTCCTCCCACTGCCAGTTGTTTTTCTCTCTGAACAAGGCCGCAAAGCTGGCCTCGGGGCCTTCTCAAGTATGCCTTTCTTCCAGTTAACTTCCTTGCACAGACCCTGTGCAAGATCAGGGAGAATCAGGAGCAGATTCTGCTGGTTGGCCCATTCTGGCCCACCCAAACTTGGTTCTCCGACCTTAAGCTCCTGTCAACAGCCCCTCTCTGGAAGATTCCCCTTAGGAAGGACCTTCTTTCTTAGGGGATGGGCACAATCTGGCACCCACATCCCAATCTATGGAACCTGCACATGTGGCTTCTGGACGGGACTCGGTAGGCCTGCAAGGGCATCAAATGCTCAGACCCAAGCCAGGTCCGACAGCTTGTCAGAATTACCAGCCCGAGCCCGTCTTTTTCCCCTTCTACCAAAACGTCTTATACTGCTGTTTCAGCTTTTAAAATAGTTTAGTTTTGAGTGCACTGGCAGAATGATTGTATTTTGTGCCATTTTGTTTTATTAAACTTTTTTAGACATTTTTTGATCGTTAAATATTAAGTAAGTACCAAGCGGCCAGTGGCAGACAGTGAGCTGATTATAAAGTATGACTGATCAATTTAGCTTTATCAAATCATCACGATTTGCCTAAAAAAATCGATAGGCATGCTAAACAGTTCAAACATATAACAATTTTTTAAACGTTAAACGCTAAAAGAATAAATGTGCGACATGATGTTTTGTGCAGAGAGTGACGCTACAAAGTGACGCGTTCTCCAGGACATAGAGGCACCAGCCAGCACTTGGATTTTATAACCTTCGCCTTAATTTTCTCTGATAAAGGTAGGAGTAATACGTCATTCAGAACTGTAAAGGGTCTACTTTTATTTGTGTGCACTGACAGTAAACCTGATTTTATAAAATAAAGAAAACAAGCGCATTCTGCCTTCTCGTCTTGAACAGGAGCGCTTCAAAAAAATTAACCAAAACTCAGCGAAAAAGACATGGTAAATATATCTATAGAAAGCTTTACATTACCACTTAACAAAATAAAATAAAAAATAAAAATAGAAAAACTAAAAGCCATTCATTAAACTAAATAATTGGTAAAGATGACTTCTCTTTAAAGGCGTGTCTATGAAGACATAGAGAATCCGAAAATTCATGCGACACATACTCAGAAAACACTTGTTTATGAGTAAATAATTCCAATGTCTTCCTATTGTTTTCCCCCCGACACATTCATGAAAATTAAAACTTTTGCTGGGGCATTGCAGCAAGATTATTGGGTACATCTAAACGCAGCACTCTTCAGCTGCGCTGACGGCTGCTCTCACGGCTGCTCTCACTTGGTTATGTGCCCAAAATTCCCACCACGCCCTATCAGAATGAGGTGGTTACTTTCGGAGGAGGCCTTGTGCCTTTATGTGGAACGCACCCAGAAAGCAGCTCTTTGTCTGCTTTGGAGGTCAGCAGAAGGGGAATGCTGTCTTCAAACAGAGGTTGGTGGTAGATGCCATCACCCTGGCGTACCTCTTGGGGTGAGAGCCCATTCCACTTGGAGTGTGGCCTCCTCCTGGGCATTGGTGCACGGCGCCTCTCTAGCAGACTTCTGCAGAGCTGTGGGTTGGGTAACACCAAACACCTTCGCCAGATTCTAGAATCTTTGCATGGATCCCGTTGCCGCCCGTGTTTTGGGTTACATAAGGTAATTCTGGAAGGTCGTGGCGGGAGTCGGACACGCTGTCCCTGCAGCCTGTCAGCATTTTGGCCTCCTACGTGACAGTCTGGGTTATGGCATATGGCCATACTGGCCCTATGACGTCAGTCAATGACATAACGTCATAGTGACTGACTAAAAGGGAACATCTTCTCCAACATTTTCTCCAAAAATCAGAGTGGATTGGTCTCCCAGGTGGGACCCCATGATGTCAGTCAATGACGTAATGTCTCTGTTCCCTCCTTCAGGGAATGAGGGTTACATAAGTAACTTAGATGTTTCCAAACGTGTATCCATTAAAATCTTGAGTAAATTGCATGTCAAACTTACAGTCAAATCATTTAGAATTTTGATCTATTTGACTCATAAATTAATCAAAAGTTGCTTCAAAAAAATTTATAAAAACATGTGACTCATTCACGTGATCATCATAAAGCTCTTTTATATTTCATTCCACCAACGATGAAGCAGTACACCTATAATTAGCACCTTCAACAGAACAATTGTACAGGGTATATTGTTATATCTCAAGCTAACAAACCATAACACATTTCTTCTGTTGATTATGTAAATGGATTAAGCACTTCAAAATTAAAAGGATTGCTGCCATGGGCCTTAGTTAGGGTAGAATAGAAGACATGTTTAATTTTAACATGAATGAAAACAAGACTCTTAAATACTTTAAACTGTTCTAGTTCACCCTGACTAATGCTCTCATAAAGATGTTTACATGGAAAGTGTCTAACTTATAATATCTCCTTCTGTTAACAAATAAGTAGTTTAAATGTTTGACATCTCAGCGCTACTGCAGACACAAATTCATGTGTGACATTACAATTGTGGCAATATGTTCCTTCTTTAGCTTTGGAAATGACTGTTATTTTAAATTGTTCAGTTTGTTTCTACTTTAAAGAGGCAGTCCAATCTGCCTATATCTGTAAACCTTCATATTGTTTCAAAGCCAGGAATTTAGCTTGTCTTTGGAAAACAAATGAAGATAATAATATCTCATAATTTTAGTAAAGTACCCATTTGATTCTTGAAGAAGCTTAAATGTGCTTTCAAAGCTTGATAAGTTTGGACGTTCAATGGATAGAGAATATGGACATTATGAGTTTTGAACATCATGACAGTGTGTAATTAATGACAGAATTAAAATTTTTATGTGGACTATTCTTTTAATTACCATGCCATATTTCATAAAATACAACAGCATTTCTCAACTCCAGTCATCACGTATCCCTGCTCTGCACATTTTGTATGTTTTTGTAATCGCGTCAAATGTTTGTTTTATTCGATCTTAAGTGCCCTGCAAAGTCAACATCAGTTTATTCCACCGTAATTCCAGTTCGAAGCAAACATAAATTTAAATTGTATTTATTTACAGAGGTATATTATGTCACGCTCGTCCATGTGCACAGCGCAGCGCAAATTTGTGTATGAATGTTCCAAAGTGAAGTAAACTTTAACTGATTTCCCCTGTTCAGGGATTAGGGAGCACTGTGTAGGGACCATGTCACTCGGAAAACAGTTTATGCACGGAGCAACGAGCTGATTATCGGACTCAGGTGTGTTAATTAAGAGAGACATGCAAAATATGCAGAGTGGGGTACACAAAGACTGGAACTGAGGCACATTCTGATTTTGCCAAGTTAGATGTGTACCTAGGTCAACATATTTTGTTGACCCTGGAACAACATTTTAATGCAAAAATATAGTCTTGACTATATCTCTACACCTGAGCCTACCCATGAGTAATGCTTATAGATTTAGATAGCTTGTAGATGACCGACACTGCTGTACAAGCACCAAACTGATTGTAAGCCTTAAACTAAAAAAAAAAAAAACTTAAAAAAAAAAGTGTAAACCGTTTCTTCAAATCTGATTGGTAACTCGCAATGTTGTTCCATCCAGGGTCAACAGTTTACAGATGTTGACCCAGGGACATGTTACATTTGGTAAAATCAGGTTAGCGGGAATTGAGAACCGCTGAAATACAACACAGCTAAAATTATAAAATTGTAGATTTCCATATTGTCCCAAAAAAGAAAAACTTTAAATACATATTAATGTTGTACTACAATAAAGAAAAGCTTGAATTACTTGTTAATGCTATAGTACAATGGCAAAAATAATCACACAAAAACTGTATTGAAAGCACACAGGTGTTTCACTGAAAGGAAGTCGTAAATCTATCAGACTGTCAGAGCAGCTGGTCCATCAATTCACTGGAAGGTTCTACACCTGGAACTCAAACATGTCTGCTTGTTTCTTGGCCAGTTTGGCCACCTCATCACGGATAGCTTTGACTAGGGCTGAAGTGGAAAGGCTACTGAGGGGGGTGTCGAGGCTGATCTGATCTCCAGACTCTGCTAGACTCTGCTGGGAAACTGCAGTGGAGGAGGAGGGTGGATTGTCCGGACCACCCTGAGTGCCCTGGCGGTGGTGCCACAGGAGAGGGCTGCCCTGAGGATAATGAGGGTGAGGAAAGGCCTCTGCGTAGCCTGGAAGGGGCATCTGAAAGAGAAAACCGGTAGCATTCAGCAAGACCTGTGCTAAAACCAGTCAGCTAGGGTGTATTGTTATTTTTAGTGAGTCTTGATCTGTGCTGCAGTTGACCAAATTCTACAGTTAAAAAGGGAACCAATAGACAAATGCACAAGGACGACACTCACGATAAGGAAAAACGAAAAGCTTAAGGTTATACTCTACTTCAAAGTAAAAGTAGTGAAAATCCATTCAAACAAGTTTGAATTGTGTGATTTGATCATTTTCATTTAACTATGAATGATGAAATCATAAACACTTTGAACAAGGGTCACCTTGTCACCAGGGTTGGGCATAATTCAGAAAAAGATTTTAGAAAAAGACTCCTTTTTTAATGTAAATTAGAATTTACAAGATAATTTATGTACTAAATTGTACTATATTCAACAGTCACACAACACCGTTAGACCAAAACATTAGTCCAACTTATTGCACAAAAAATAGAATTAATTTAATCATTAACCTTGAGAAATTGACAAATAATATTGCCTTATTATTCCATGATATGTAGAATGTGGTTTCCCTAATAATTATTGGACTTCTTTCTTTTAAATAAAAGCAAAATATTTGAATCAAATAATTAGCTGATATATATATATATATATATATATATTAGGGGTGTAACGATACGTCGTATCAAATCGAACCATTCGGTACGAGGCTTTCGGTTCGGTACGTATATGAACCGAACGATAAAAAAAAATAAAAAAAGAGAATAAACTGTGTAAAATATAATGTTTTCAGTGCTACACTCAACAAGGCAGCGCAAACACAGCGCAGAAACACACACACATTACAAACTATCACCAGCGGCATTCAGGTAACATTAGGCATTTCAACCCAGCATCCAGCTGTTTAACCAGAGCTGCATCTTTCTGCTCTAACACACTAAAATAATGTTTGTATTGGCGTTAATGATACTTTAGCAATATATGTAACATAAGGGTTCGTACACGAAGCATCTAAAAACGAGTGAAAAACGCGACACTACTGTATCGTATCGAACCGAACCATGATTTTTGTGAACCGTTACACCCCTAATATATATATAAGAAATTAAAGTATTAAAAATTACATTCTAAATTAAAATCTTAAATTAAAAATAAAGAATCTTCTCATAAAAAAAATATAAATATTAAGTCTAAAAGCTATCAATGAATCAATAAAACTTCACACTTAATCCTCAACTGGTTGTCTATCATTCCCATGTTTAAGTAAAAACAAAACAATTACATAAAGTGAGATATGTTAGCCTGGTGTCAAATGTGGCAAATGTGAATTTACTTGCTAGAAAATAAAAGTAAAAAAAAAAAAAAGGTTTTGTAAATCGTAGTATAAATCCAATATCAGAATGTGAACATGGCTATACCGTTTGGATATGTACATTTTTTCACAATTCACAATTCGATTCTGAATGGCGCACAACCCTGCTGGTGACAGAGAAAAAAAAGAAAGAAAAAGAAGTGTTCATTTGAAGAAATTTGCTCATCTACCCTGGGAATTTGTTGTTTCCACTCAACGTCAGCGATAAATTCAGTTCAGCAAATGGTTTCTAAATGACACTGGTTCTGCAAAAAGACACTGTGTGAATGCAGGCACACACAAACAGGGATAAGAAGGACAATCCAAAAAGACGAGTCTTGCGCCCAAGGGCAGGTCACATGATCTGACAGAATGCCCCCTGACTTCAGAACAATGTAAAGAGGCACATGTGACAGACCAGTTCTGCTTCCTTTGGTTGCAGTCCATAAGGTTTACACCACATTAAACTGTATTAATGGTGCATGCACTGTAACATTGGGGTCTTCGGATGCAACCCAGTTTGTGAAGCAGAATTGGACACATGATGAAGGTGTGACTGTGTGATAACTGAATTCTTACAGATTCGGCCCACTGAGGAGGTACATCCTCGGGTTCAGGGGGGTAAGACATCCAGGATGGGCTGTGATAAGAGGAGGGTGGTGTGGAGATAAAATATCCTGTGTATCCTGGACGAGCTGCTGGGATGGCGTATACTGCTGTCATGGGGTTTCCTGTGGGACAAAAATTAAGAATGAGTGTTTTGTAGGGGTGGGTACTATGCATTGTCTATGATAATACTGTAATTATTAAATGTCACTCATTTTGCAAAAAACAACAAAAACAAAAAAAAAACACAAATGCATTTTTTTGTGTAATGTATCCCAGTTGAATGCAGGTTAATACCCCCAAAATCCAATACATTGAAGTTTTAAAGTATTTCTAAATTACATTGTTTTCCTTTCTCTTTGGAGTGTTACAAGCTGTTAGTGAATAGATAAGATACCTAAAGTTGCAAAGACTAACGTTTCAAAACCGAAGAGTTATTCTTTATAAAAGTTCTGACTTGACCTCCCCCAAAACTACTTCTTCTACATCACTGTGTGGGGAAATCTGTAATAACACCGCCCAAATATTTACACAAAGAAAGAAGGCAGAACTATTATGTTATATTATGCAGTAGTGTTGTTGCCGGCACCATGTTCTGCAGACACTGTGCTTAATTGTAAAAGTGAAACTACTTTGTTTATGCTTCCTAAAGAGGAGACAACTAGAAATGAATGATTACATGGTATTTTAAAAACTGTTCCAGAACAGTTCAACCCAAATTTTAGAGTGTGTGGGGCAATTCCAACTCTGCAAGGACAGTCTGGTGTTTCTAACTTACAGTCTGTAAGTAAGTTACTTTTTCTTTTTACAGAGAACCTTCTAATTACTATTAAAACGCAAGTGAGATTCACAACGGTTGGCTTATAATGTTTCCTCATTTGAGTGGTACAGGTAGTTTTTCACGGGAAACTTGAGCATGGCTCTGTGTCATTACATCATGTCTGTAAACATGAACATTGTCCCGGCTAGAAGGCTATCGCATGTGAGGATCCTTGCAGAACATTTATCACCCTTTTTCACAGCAGCTAGAATAATTAAATATTACAGACCCAGTCTGTGATCCCGGTCCTGATTGGCCGGATCCGCCCTGTTTGTGATCAGGACTCAGGTAGGCCAGATCTGCCAGAGCCGGTTGGTAAACCAGATTGGTTAGGGTCAGAAGCACCAGAGCCTGTGGTGAAACACCGACTCCCCAAGCTCCACGTTGACTGTAAGTTCCCAGGGCTAGAACCTCCGGAGCCTGTGGATGGCTTGGGCTTTCTATTGGGTCCACTTATGGCTAAACCCTCTCTGGAGAGGCCGGCATCAGCCGTAGATTCTCCAGAGCCCCCATTTGTGGCTGCTCAACCCGTGGAGGTAGCTGAGTTGCGGTCTGGAGGGTTCAGAGGGATGCAAACACAGTCGGTTGGGTTCCAAAGAACGCTTCCATCATCGATCCAACTGCGGAGGGTGCACTCATTTCCTGTCTGGTCTCGAAAGGCGCATTAATTTCCTGTCTGGTCTCGAAGGGCGTATTCATTACCTGTCTGGTCTCGAAGGGCGTATTCACCTTCTAGTCGATCTAGAAGAGTACTATCACTGACTGTCAGATCTCAGAGGACGCCTTTACAGTCTGGTTGGTCTAGGAGGGCGATAACACTGACTGGTTGGTTCTCAAGGGCGCAAGGTCAGTCTGTTGGCCCCAAGAGGGCTCTGTTGCTGTCTGGCCGAGACATCTCCGGCGTCTGCTCCGCCCAGGAGGACATCTCCACCGCCTGCTCCGCCCCGGTGGGCTTCTCCACCATCTGCTCCACCCAAGTGGTCTTCTCCGCCGACAGCTCTGCCCTGGAGAGCTCTTGAACTGTCTTATCGGCCCTTTTGGGCACCCTCTCCATGGACTCCACCCAGGTGGGCGTTCCCACCGCCCGCTCCTCCCTGGTTGTCATTCCACCGTTTTCAGCATCAGGAGCATCTGGAATCCGCTCCTTAAGTGGGGGGCTATGTCAGCTGGAGCTGCCAGCTAAAGACTGTTGATGGCACTCCAGCTCTCTAAGAACTCTGTGTTTTTGTGTCTGTTTCCACTTCCAGACTCCATTTCCCAGAATGTACCTTTCCCCCACAGCTGTTGCTAGTCAGGTTCAATCATTCAATCAGTTCCACCTGTATAAATACCAGTCTGTTTGTTTGTCTAGTCACAAATCATTGTTACTGTTAAGGTGCCTGTGTTTACCGTCAACCCAGTGTGTTTTTCCATGTTTTTATCTCCATGCATCTCGCTATTTGGATTACCTGTTGCTGACTTCTACCCGTTCCTGGATTACTGTCTTTGCCTCGCTCTACGGACTCTGTTTACTTTGGAATTTGACCCATTGCTCTGTTTATCGTTTACTCTTTTGCATCTGCCTCGTATGACGCTGTTTGTCAGTCCTGATTGTGTTTGTCTGACCCTGAGCTGGAATAAACCCTTTGCACATGAACTCGCATGCTTCACATACTCTCTATTTATGACAATAACATTATCAATTTTGTAATGTTTAGGGAATATTAGATATTGAATTAATGTTTGAACTTGTGTTCTTTTTTTTTCTCATTCCAAATTATCAGACAATAAGAAGCCAACAATAAAACAGGAGAAAGAACTAAATTATTACTATTTTACTATACTATACAGTAGTAAAATGCATGTAAACAGTAACCTACTATTTGATCAGTTCATCTGTAATTATTTCGCATACCCCTGCAGCCTTTACGTCTAGCAACTGCCTTCCTATGGATACTACGACCACGTTCACCCCTGTCACCCCCATCCACCTTGGGCAAAGACTTGAAATGATTACTTGTTTGTGCTTAATGAACACTCTCTCCTTTCACTGTGTCACCCTTGCGCTGCAAATATGTACCAGGTGAAGTGTGATTATTGCACACTATGAACTGAACTACTTCCACATCAATAACACAATCGCTCACTTTTTTTCCTATTTCCTGAAACTCTTTGAATATTGAACATGACATAATTTTGGTCTAGAATCAAAATATTACATGTCTGTCCTCTAGTGGTAGGGTATAAACATGAGATATTACACCATATAAGGAACTGCAGTCTATTTTATAAAGTATGACATCTTGTCACAATTTTACAACTTTGGTGTTTAAAGGGTTAAAATAATTTTGTAATATGAAATTCGACTGGCATGAAAATTTGTTTAGACTGTAGAGAAATTGTACACAATTCTACACACTATACTCATTGTCATGCAAATGTCATGATTTTCAGCTGGAGTTCCGTCGGGCTCTGCCAAACCCCCACACTCTCATTAACATATGAGTCAGATTCTCACTGTGTTGCATTTCTGAGCGTTCCTACCTGTGGTTATTTTCCTTGTTTTCTACATTGGATTGTACATCTGGACTGTGATTGTTTGCTGCCTGCCTTGAAACCTGCTTGTGTTCCTCAACCTTGATTTTTCTTGATCTCCATTGCTCTGTTTGCCAGTATTTTAGACTCTGCCTGTTTAACCCTGAATAAAGCTTCCATTGTTACAGCAATAATAATGTTGTTAACACTAATATTTTGAGAGTAAAATATAACAATTAAAAATGTTTTGCAGTTTGATGTGATATAAGCTAACCGATCATTGTAAAGTACGGTAAACTTCCAAACCGGTGAGGTGACTGACTGTCGCACATTAACTTAAAAACATTACATTTATCCACACTGGAGTCATGCATGTCAAACAGACATGTCGACAAAAAGGCAAAACCTATATAAATTGGCCTCTTATTATTCTCTGATGTAATTTTCCATTTACAAAACTGAGACAATCCATCAGTATCTTGGTTTGCAATCTATTCCTAGTACTATTTCTGAATTCTCTCCATCCATTTACTCTTTTTCTTCCTTTCAACTTCCCACCACCTTAGAAATATCAGTTCTAATTCTTAATTCTAAGTCATCCACCTGCCAGCTTGACCCTTTTCCTACATCACTTGTCAAAGCTTGCCTCCCATCTCTGGTCCCTATTATTTCTGCTATTATCCATTCTTCTCTTTCTTCTGGAATTGTTCATGCTTCCTTCAAAACTGCTGTAATAACCACAATTTTCCTGGTTTTCCTCAAATTTTCTCAAACTGAACAGCGACAAAACAGAGGTTCTTCTCATTGGTACTAAATTAACATTATCCAAATCCCATAACTTTTCTTTTGTAATTGATAACTGTCCTGTTTCCCCTTCCTCTCAGGTTAAGAGTCTGGGTGTCATCCTCGATAACAACCTTTCCTTCCAACCACACATTAATACTATTACACAATCTGTCTACTTCCACCTCCGTAATATGAATGAATGAATGAATGAATGACGCATTTATATAGCGCTTTACTGTGTATTGCCATACACCCAAAGCGCTTTACA
>JAUMHG010000236.1:272967-288430 GCA_032359395.1 Enteromius anoplus
CTGTATTCTGATGCAGCTGTATTCTGTTATCATAAAACGGGATGAATATGAAATAGTGACAGAACAGTGTTCGAGTCATCGTCTGATAAAATCAAACAGGCTACAAATAAGATAATGACAACAGCGGTGATGGCATGTGAAAATATGCGCAATTAGTAGAAATTGATACTTCGTTTAGTACTGATATGTAAATTTGCAGACGCTCCCTAAAGCAGCATAAGCGAATATTAAATCTAAAATGAGACATAATTTTATAAAATAAAAATATATTTTAAAATAAAAATAATCATTGTTTACTCTGGCGTTAAACCTTCCCCGGAGTTTTCAAACTAAAACAGGTTCTGCAGCGTTTGTGTCCGTTTTGAGGGTGGAAAACGCCGGGATAGGCGCGTAAAGTTATGCTTTTTAAAACGAAAACGCACCTAATGTAAGCAACCGTTTTTGGCTGAACAGATGTAGAGAGAGCTGCGCTGCGGGAAGACACCTCGTGCTCGTGCTGCAGTCAGCTTCAGACACATAATATATTAGTTTGCTACAAGCAGGATACACACAAAGCACGTTCAACTCTGACACGCAGACGGTCGTGGTAATAAATACCGTAACCATTCGTGTGTCCGTGCTTAATGCGCATCTCGTGGAAAGCATCTTGGGGGCCCCTTCTCTTTGGGGGCCCAAGGCAGTTGCCTACCTTTGCCTAATGGGTAAGTCCGCCCCTGCGTATATACAAACACGCCAATGAAATTGGCATATGCTGATTAATATCCAGTTGCACCTAATCACAGCGCGAGTATAAGTAGGTCAGCGAATTAAGCATTCATTAGCTTTTCGCTTCGGAGCTAAGCTACATGCGACAGTTCCTGAGCATTTCTCTCTGCTTACCTGATGGAAGAGGCTGGTGTCACGGCGATTCAGCGGCGGTTGTTCCAGTTCGAGTGGCGGACGTAATTGCATTGCACTACCGGCTTTTGTGATCCGCGCGACCATCTCCCCTGTGCGCTTCAGCTTCTCACAAAAAGAGCAAAGCCTAAAGAGACAGGCTACAGGTGGTACGTCTTTCTAAAGACGTGTCCTTTTCAGGAAGTCTTACCACCCATGCGTTCCTGGGTGCGGCCATTACCTGGCCCCAGCAGACGGTCATGAACACTGTCTTTCCTGCATGGGCCTCGAGCATGCAAGGGCAGCGTTTGTGGATAAATCATGTTCCGTTTGCGTTAAGCTTCAACTTCAGGGGTGAGAGGGGCTGTCATTACGATGACAATGAGGAACACTCCTCCGAGTGTTACCAGAGGGGCATTCCGGTCCACCGGAGACGGTGCCGGAAGTCACCTTTGGTGCTCCTCCCGACGCCAGATGTCTGTCACTGCATCGGGAGGAGAGTTAGACTCCAGAGATGAAGCGGAGGCCAGTGTGGTGTCCACTGGGCATTCCACTGCGCCGGACGCAGATCCAGAGCTCATAGCTATGCTTTCCCGGGCCGCCAGGGGGGTTGGGATTGAGTGGAATCCTCCACCTCGTCCCGAACGCTCCCGGTTGGATGATTGGTACCTGGGTGTGGCTCGTGCTGGTGCACAGGGTCCCACCCCTTTGCCATTCTTCCCGGAGGAGCATAATAAGCTTACTTAATCGTGGAGGGCACCTTTCACTGCCCGGAAGCGGTGGAGTGGCTCATCCTCCTTCACCACCCTTGATGGTGGAGCGGCCAGGGGCTATACGAGGGTCCCCCTGGTGGAGAGGTCTGTTGTGATGCAACTGTGTCCTCAGGCCTCTACCTCCTAGCAGGGTAACCCGTCGCTCCCCTCCCGGGCCTGTGAGCACTCATCGAGTCTTATCTTTGATGCTTACAAAGCCTGCGCAGAGGCTGCTTTCATCATGGTGTTGTTTTAGGTCCATCAGGCCAAGGCACTGAAGGCCCTGCACGAAGGTGGTCACGATCCCTAAGTTCTTTCTGAGCCTTGTACCGTAACAGACCTCACGCTTTGTGCGACGAAGGTTACGGCGCAGGCTCTGGATTGTGCGATGTCCATTATGGTGGTTGAAGAGCGCCATCAGTGGCTGTGTCTGGCTGACATGCGTGATGCAGACAAGCTCCCGTGTCCCAGACCGGCCTCTTCGGCGATACGGTGGAAGCTTTCGCCCAGCAGTGTTCCCAACATTTCTGCACTTGGTTACTTATGTTTTAATTATCAAAATTAAACATGGGTTTACTACAAATAAAAAAACATAATAGTTGAACTAAAGTAACCAAACATTAACATGGTTTTGCTATACTAGCCATTTAGCTTCATCATGGTATTCGTGATCATACTAATAGTAATCAATCTATACGCATACAGAGGTTTGCAGCAATAGGCCTGAAGGATGCCTATTTTCATGTCCCAATCCTTCCTCGCCACAGGCCATTCCAGAGGTTCCCGTTCGAAGGTCAGGCATATCAGTATTGCGTACAACCAGACAGCCGACGATCTGTCTCGAGCACTGCTTCCTGGAGAATGGAGACTTCATCCCGTGACGGTTCAGCTGATATGGGAGAAGTTCGGAGCCGCACAGGTAGATCTGATCGCCAGAAATCTCTCATTGCCAGTTGTTTTACGCTCTGACCGAGGGAACCTTAGGCAGAGACGCCCTAGCGTACAGCTGGCAGCAGGGCCTATGCAAGTATGCTTTTCCCCCACTGAGCCTTCTGGCACAGTTCCTGTGCAAGGTCAGGGTGGACGAGGAGCAGGTCCTGCTGGTAGCCCCTTGTTGGCCCACCAGGACATGGTTCCCCGATTGGCCGATTCCTCTGAGGAAGGATCTACAGACTCAGAGACAGGGCACCCTTTGGCACCAGTGCCCAGATTTGTGGAAACTCCACGTCTGGCCCCTGGACGGGACGCGGAGGTTCTAAGTGACCTACCCCAAGGGGTCGTTGGCACGATTTCTTCTGCGAGAGCACCTTCTACAAGAGTTGCCTACGTGTTGAAATGGAACCTGTTCGTAGTATGGTGTTCAGACCCCCGGAGATGCCCGATCAAAGTTGTGCTTCTCTTCTTGCAGCAAGGGTTGGAGCGAAGGCTGTCTCCCTCCACCCTTAAAGTCTATGTGGCTGCCATCGCTGCAAACCGGGTTCCTCAGGGGGGCTAGGAGGCTAAATCCTCCACGGCCCCCTACTGTACCCTCTTGGGACCTCTCTCTCGTGCTAAGAGCATTGAGAGAGGGTCCCTTTGAGCCTTTGCCTGCAGTTGAGCTAAAGTTTTTATCAATGAAAACTCTTCTCCTGCTCTCATTGGCCTCCATCAAGAGGGTAGGGGACCTGCAGGCGTTTTCAGTCGACGATTCGTGCCTAGAGTTCGGGCCCGAGGTTTCCTAGGTAACACTGAGGCCACGGCCCGGCTACGTGCCAAAGGTTCCTACCACTCTATTCAGAGATCAGGTGGTGAACCTCCAAGCGCTGCCCCTGGAGGAGGCAGACCCAACCCTACTGTTGCTCTGTCCCGTCCGAGCACTTAGATGCTACATAGACCGGACACGCAGCTTCAGGACCTCAGACTAGCTCTTTGTCTGTCACGGTGGATGGCAGAAGGGGAATGCCGTCTCCAAGCAGAGGATGGCCCACTGGATAGTGGATGCCATCACCCTGGCTTATCAAGCACAGGGTGTGCCCTGCCCCCTCAGAGTACGGGCTCACTCAAAAAGAAGTGTAGCTTCGTCCTGGGCGTTGAGACGCGGTGCCTCGCTGGCAGACATCTGCAGAGCTGTGGGTTGGGTGACCCCAAACACGTTCCCTAGGTTCTATAGCCTTCGTATTGAACCGGTGTCCTCCCGAGTTCTCACCTCAAACAGAGGTGAAGGGCCAGAGTAGGACCTGTTCGGTCGGCTTCGCAACAAGATATCTCCAGAGTGTCCTTATCAGTAGACCCTGTTGAGTTCCTCCGCTCCCCTCGGAAGCCGGTTGTTGCGGAGCATCTGGCGCCAGGCCCTTGATACGATGAATACTTGAGAACGGCTAGAGGGCTGGGACCCCTTAAGTTCACCCCTTGAGGAACTCATGTGGTATTCATGGTTAAAAAAAACATGTTCCTCAGCAATTTCAGTTAATTATGAGGGTTCAATATCCTCCTATATTACATATGCATTGAAAGCTCATGTTATTTGTCTGTTAGACCTCCTACGGGAAGGCAGACTTCCGCACGTCTTCTCAGACGTCCCAGTGTTCCAGTTACTTAGGTAGTGCAGGTGCTGGTATCCTGTGGTCGGGTCCCGACCTAGAGACCAAACACTAGGGGGTTTGGGAGACTCCCACGTGACACTGGAAGGGGCAGCTTCCATGGCTAGGGGGCTGTGTACACCAGCTGGGCTCTTCAGCGAAAAACTAATGAATGCTTAATCCACTGACCTACTTACACTCACGCTGAGATTAGGTGCAGCTGGATATTAATCAGCATATGTCAATTTCATTGGTGTGTTTGTATACAGGCAGAGTAGATTTACCATCTCAAAGAAAGATTCCTATTCGTCGGTCACCGACGTGACGTCTCCGCACCCTTCTTCAGGGAACGAGGGTTACAATACGTAACCAAGACATTATTGTCACTCAAAAGAAAAAGTCGACTCTAAATCATTGAAATTAGTCTTTTTTTGAACAAATCCCAAGCCTTCATGTTGATGTCATCGTGAAACATTGACATATTGCTGCCAACTTGTTGGTCTTTTTCTGTTGGTCTGAATGAAAATGCTAATTCCTTCTCTGCCACTAGGTGTCACTCTTGTCTTGCCAGTTCATGAAATGAAATGATAGCAATAAACCAATCACCACTGATTAGCATCATGCAAAGGATGGGTTTGGTAAAATTGAGGTGCAATAAGATTAAAGTTTTGTGCTCAGATTTGATGCACACACAGGTTGCCATGTCGAAAACACCAACAGGAACACTGTTCATGGTGATGAAAGATATGTGATAAAAGAAATATGCTATTTTTTCGGCCAAATGGATTCCTGGGGTGCCACGTAGGCACAAACAAAAACAGAGTATGACATTCAAGCACAGAACGCACATTTTCAAAGGGGAATAACTAACAGTAGCATTGTTTTTCAGATAAACAAGTACATTAACGTAGTATGTTTCTTAAATATCTGCAAATATTATGGTATTTTAATGCTTTAGTAGAGTCAAACTCACAGCACCTGTTATTTCATTTGATGTTAATCTGGATTAATGTCTTACATAGCATTTTATAATATGAATATGAATAATATCTCAGTCTGTGGTGAGTTACAGTTGTTTTTATGTTAGCCTATTTTGTTCTGTTAAGATTCTGTTGAAATTAAAAACAAAATTACTCATTGATGACAAAAATGTCAGTACTATAGTTTAAAGCACTTCATATGAAGTGGGTCTGCTATATAATTAATACATAATTATGATTAACCACTTATAAGCTGCACATAGCATTAGGGGATATCTCGTGTGTTTGCGTAACTTAGCCTGAGGGTGGTGCTCTAATGTAAATTGGCAGGCTCCAAGTACACATACATCTTAAATTTACTTTATTTTGCCTTTACTGTGTTTGAATGTTGATTTAGAATGCTGCAAACTGATGGGAAAATCAGGAAAAGAAAAGAAAGATTTTCAATTTTCAGAATAAACACAACGGTAGGACTTGCGGGCTTCCTTCGAGTATGTTTAAACTGAAAGATTTATACTCCAACTAATTTGGTACACTGGTCCACACATCCCCCTGCACCTGTTAAAGATGAACAGATGTGTTCACAATGTGATGTATTAGTTGCTGAACTGATGCAGACATAATACACATGTTGATGAGCATGGATTGTTCCATAAAGTTTATGTAAAGTAATGCAAAAAAATAAAAATAAAAAATGGGGCAAACTGATTTTTTATCCCTAATAATCTAAACCAGGGAGTACTGCATTAACATTTTTCACCACATATTTACACTGGAAAAGTGTATATTTTTTAAATAAAAAAATCAATTTGCCCATTCTTTTCAGTCTTTATGCATTATGGAATTGCACGCTCTACAATGGACATTGTGGTCCATTATATTTGCCCCCCTCCCCCCAATAAAGAAATGCATCAAATTAACTCCTTACTTTTTTGTTATTTTTGGCAGCTACAGTAGCACAAATATTCTTGCCTTTTGGAGTCCTATATTTCTTTGTCAAGAGCACAGCTCCCTTGAACTGTTTATGGAGGCAGCACATAAGGTTTTTGGAACAGAGTGATTGTAATTTCTTTATGAGAATAGGAAAAACAGAGCTTTCACATCATGGATTTATTTTGGCCTGACAGCACAAGTGTGAAAGTGCTGAAACTGTGGAGGCATTTCTCACCATTACTCTTCCTTGTCTCCTCCTTCGTGAGTTTCTGC
This sequence comes from Enteromius anoplus, assembly GCA_032359395.1. Taxonomy (NCBI): domain Eukaryota; kingdom Metazoa; phylum Chordata; class Actinopteri; order Cypriniformes; family Cyprinidae; genus Enteromius; species Enteromius anoplus. The sequence goes on from JAUMHG010000236.1 coordinate 279,340, forward strand.
TGTGCTGTGGCTTTTTGCACATTCAAGCCCTTTCCTGAGACCTCTTTCACTGATTCGCTGCTGAGGATGGAACCATCCTCACTCGGCAACCTACTGCAAGTAACCATAGCAACAAGGAGCAGCGGTGAGTCGGTGCATGTGTGAATTAAGAGGATGGTTATGTCATTTTCTTTGCCTGCATCCTCATCTTTTACAAATACAGTACATATAAATGCAAGGACACTTTTACCAAAGCATTGTAGTGCTAAACATAGAGTATTGATTGGTCTTGATTGTGAAGATCATAAAAAAATCATTCAGACATTCTTATATTTAGTTTTGATATTTTAGTATTATAATAAGGCACACACAATTGAAATGCTAAAGAAATACGTTTTTGGAAATGATGTATGCTATAATTGCACTCAAATTCCTCTTTGATATATAGAGATATATTTAGATATATAGAGATATATAGAGATAGTTTATACATATACATATACATATACATATACATACATATACATATACATACACATATACATATACATATACGTATATATATACATATACGTATATATACATATATATATATATACATATATATAAGTATATATATATATATATATATATATATACACATTCATATACACGTATATATATATACATATATATACATATATACATATACATATACATACATACATACATATATCCTTGTGATACAAATTAATTTATCAAATGTTTGTCACCACAGTCACTCTGAATTTAACATTATGGGTGTTGGTTTAGAGATCTCAAAATCAGAAAATAAATAGATAGGCTGATAAAAATAAACAAGCATATTTTCCTCTGTTTATGCTTCCCTCATCTCTGTCCTCTTGCATAACTTTATAATGACTTGGTATTTCTGAATACTGATTTTCTTTTTTTCCTGTATTTGAAATGCATGTCTCTTATGCATATAAAAACTGGCATTATTTTTTTTATCAAAAAACTATTAAAAAACATAATATTGTGGAAAATATAATACTACCCCAAACTTTTGAATGGTAGTATAAATGTATAATGGTTCTCACAAAAATATGAATCAGCAAATACGTCCAAAAAATATGAGTAATGGCTGCTGAAAATTCTTCTTTGCATCACATGAATAAGTTACATTTAAAATATATTCAAATCGAAAACAGTTATTTTAAACAGTTCTATGCACCCTCAGTGAGCATATGAGACTTTCAAAAAATCGTATCATATACCATCCAAATATTATCCACACATTTGATCGAAAGTATAGTTTGTGATTTACATACCATCCAGCTGAACCTCATTGAACAGAGGCAGGAAAATTAAAATTGGATTTCTCCAGAAATTATATCTCAACGTTTTCAAAGATAAATTGTCTAAATCAAGAACATATCCACTTATTAAGTCAAACAGTGTCTGCTCTGAGAACACTTTGCCTGCAGCCAGATCCATTTATATCACACTCCTCCATGAAACTAACTGAAAGCTAACAGTATGCTCATCCAACCATATGAAATTCATTAAAAGTCAGTCACCTTACCTATCTACAATTTTTAAGAGGCCAGTGATCTTATTAACACAGGGTTAAGATCATACTGACATCTTGAGCACTGATTTTATTTAAAAAGCAATTACCAAACAAGTCTCTGTCACTATATCCATTATCTCACCCGCTCTTGAGCACTGTATAACCCTCTACTCTAGCTTATGTCTTCCATGACAAGTAGTTTTGTGGGCCTGTGCCAAATAACAGCAAATGACAGCATTACTGTTAGGGTTGTACCATGAATACTGAGTATTTACAGCATGCCATATAGTTTTTTTTTTCCACATACCTTTTCCTTATCTCACTGTTCAGGCTCTTCTTGGAGGTGGATCCATCTTGACGTGCAGGTTTATCTAGGGACAGAGGGGCATCTCGAATGGGGTGGGGCAGAACCATGGTCTCCTGTGTTACTGGGAGGGTCTCCTCATCACCACCCTGCTGACCCAGGTGCTGCTTGGCATAGTCAAACCCCTGAACAGGCTAGGCAATGAGCAAAAATTAATGTATTTGATTACATACACAAAAGGTTTTTTTATATATACACTACCGTTCAAAAATTTGGGGTCAGTAAGATATTTAATGGTTTTTAAATATGTTTCTAATGCCCATCAAGGCTGCATTTATTAGATTAAAATTCCATAAAAAATAGTATTGTGAAAAATATTTTAACTTCAAATAACAGTTTTCTGTGTGAATATATTTTAAAATGTAATTTATTTCTGTGATGCAAAACATCATTACTCCAGTCGTCAGTGTCACATGATCCTTTCAGAAATCATTCTTCTATGCTGATTTATTACTAGAATTGTCAATGTTGGAAACAGTTGTGCAGCCACATATATTTTTTGGAACCTGTGATTTTTATTTATTTTTTTCTTTCTTTTTTTTCTTCTTATGATTCTTTGATGAAAAAGAAAAAAAGAAGTCAAACGTAATTGTTTACCAAACATAAAACATTTCTAAAATGTAAATGCAATTACTTTTTTTTTTCCATTTAATAGATCTTCTTTCAAAGAAGAAAACAAAAAAATGTACTGATTCCAAACTTTTGAACAGTAGTGTAACAGTAAACCACTGTAACAGTAGTTACCCATTCAGTTGAATCACTTCAATGTTACATATGGGAACTCGCCAGAGAGACCAATTGCCTTTGAGCTGTGACCTACAACCCAAATGGCCAATGAATATTGGATTGCACAGACTGCATTCAGGTGCACCTCATCACTACGTGAGTATAAGAGGGCATGAATGCAGTGCACCTGCAGACTTTCGCTTCTCACGGTTGGTAAGGTGTTCCCTGGAATGTCTATCCAGCTTCCAGTAGTTTCCTCACCTCTCTGTATGGACATGATTGCTGCTTCGCGTGTCTGAGCCGAGATCATGTGGGCAGCGTTCATTGATAATTAATGCATTCTTTGCGAATGCATGACCATGGCTACAGTGAGGTCCTGCCCTTGACACCGAACTGTCGGCTATGCTCCTCCGAGCCGCCGAGGGGATCAAGTTGGGGGTGCCAGGGGCCCCTGTCCGATTCCTTGAGGCTGGATGATTGGTTTCCGGGGCACCGCGTTTTCCCCTGGTGCCGATGCACGAGGAGATGATCAGGTCGGGGTGGGCCCCCTAACCTCGCCGCACCCTGGCTCCTCCCCCCTCGCCACCCTCGTCGGCGGGGAAGGCCAGCTGCATATGCCTTCCAAAGCGTGTAAGTTCTCGTCCGCCTTTGCGGGCCGAGCTTGCCGCTGCAGGCCAGGCTGCCATCGCCCTGCATGCCATGAGCTGCACAAGGGTGGTCCTGATTAAGGGTTGCAGGAACCTTGCACCATGGCCAACCTCGCCCTCATCAAAAAGGGGCGACGGAGGTCGCGGGCGTGATCCCTTGGTCAGGTGATATCCACAATCGTGGTCCGGGAGAGGCACCTATGGCTGAACCTGGTGCAGATGGCAGACGTTGACAAAGCTCACTTTCTTGACGCTCCCATCTCTCAGGACAGCCTGTTCGGTAACACTGTTGAGGACTTAGCCCAGGAGTTCTCAGCAGTTCAAAGGTAGCCCGAGGCAATGTCCTACATCCTGCCCTGGAGGGACTCCAGCCGGTCCCCGGGTGCTCCGCCTCCACCTGCAGTCACCGAGGGCACCCTGACCTTTTGCTCCATCCCCCGCTGAGGCACACAATGGCAGGTAAGCGGCCCGCAAATCTGCAAAGCGTCCCTTACACAGGTGATGGAGGTTGGCACTGCCCAGAGCAGTCAGACATTTCTCCAGGACGTTTATCCTTCTGGGATCAGTCCCCTCCCCATTTCCGCCTAGGCTGCCCCACTGCGGTCAACGCTCCTTTGATTTCCCTAGCGACCCAGCTGGGAGCCTGGTTAGGCCTTCCCAGCCTCTCGTGGTGGTTGATACAGAGAGTACGCCTTGGCTATGCAATTCAGTTCGCCAGGGCCCGCCCAGGTACAGAGGTATCCACTACTTTGCCGCTGTCCTGCGTACGGAGGTTGCAGTCCTACTGGCGAAAGATGCAATTGAGCCTGTCCATCCAGCCGAGATGAGGTCAGGATTTTACAGTCCTTACTTCATCATGCCCAAAATGAGAGGTGGGTTGAGACCCATCCTGGATCTACGAGCTTTGAAACGGTCCCTTCTTAGGCTGTCGTTGAAAAATGCTCAAACCAAAGCGCATCCTAAAAATGTGCAGTCGGCCCAGGATTTGGTGTCAGCCTTTAATATGAAGGACGTGTACTTTCATGTCTCAGTTTAACCTCAACGCAAACCAAAAAGCGCTTTGCTCATTGGGTCGAGCATGTCATGGTGCCCAGTTGGTGGTAGGGACTTGGTGCTTTGGCTCCTAAGCCATCTGGTCCTTCAGGGTAACCGGGGAAGGAGCAAACTCTCCCAAAGAAAAGGAGGGGATCTCTTTTCTTGGCATGGAGCTGGACTTGGTCAACATACTGCCTGCCTCACCAATGAGTGCGTGCAGGAAGTGCTGAGGTGCTTGAACTTCTTCAGGTACAAGACAGTGGTCCCTCTCAAACTTTTCAGAAGCTCCTGGGGCATTTGGCAGCCACAGCCGAAGTAACACAGCTGGGCTTGCTTCATGAGACCGCTTCAGCATGATCGAGTCCCGAGATTGGCATGGGACCAAGGTACTCTCCGGACTGGTGTTTTCTGGAGTGTCGCTGCCAGTTTAGCCTGTGGACAGACCTTGCCTTCCTACTGGCCGGAGCCCCTAGCAAGGTGTCCTGGCATGTTGTGGGGTGCTGTACGCAACGGGCAAGCAGCCTCGGGTCCCTGGACAGGCATCCGACTGCTTTGGCACATCCACTTTCTTAGAGTTGTTAGTCGTGTTTCTGGCCCTGCGTCGCTTTCGAAAACCAATGCGGCACCACAACTACGTGCTGGTTCGTACAGACAACACTGCAGCCATAGCATACATCAACCGACAAAGTGGTCTACGCTTCTGCCGCATGTTACAACTCGCCCACCATCTGCTCCTGTGGAGTCAAACGTGGCTGAAATCGATGCACGCTGTTTACATTCCAGGGACAATGTACCGTGCAGTCGACCAGCTCTCACCACAGTCCACCCACTCTGGAGAATGGCGGCTCCATTGCATCCCCCTCGCCAGGGATGCACTGGCAAACAGCTGGCCTCCGGGGGCCCAAGTATGTCTTTTTTCCCTAGTGAGCCACTGGATCAGGGAGGGCAAGGAGCAGGTTCTGCTGGTAGCGCCAAACTGGCCCTCGCAGACCTGGTTTGCATGCTCCTTGCGGCAGCCCCTCCCTGGAAAATCCCATGAGGAAGGACCTCCTTTCTCAGGGGATGGGCATGATTTGACACCGCATCCCGATATTTGTAACCTGCATATCTGGCTCCTTGATGGGACGCATCAGACCTCTCCGGCCTCTCTTCGGCCGTGATAGACACTATCACTCAGGCAAGGGCTCCCTCTACGAGGCAGGCTAGCGCTCTGAGATGGGGTCCGTTCGTCGACTGGTGCTCCTCTCGCGAAAAAATAAGAGAGAGACCCCACTGAGATGCACGGTTGCGGTAGTGCTTTCTTCCCTGCAGGAGGAGTTGGAGCGCAGGCTGTCCACTCTCAAAGTGTATGTTGCTGCTATCGCAATATATCACAATGCAGTGGAGGGTACGTCCCCTTTAAGTAGGCGAACCTGAGTCCTCCTGCCCCGCAGTCGGAACTAGAGTGGAGTAGCTCTGACTGCTCCTACTGGGTCTCCTTCACTCAGTAGGTTGTGGCTACAAATCTCAATATTCCACTGTCAGCCAGAAGGCTGTGTTTCCCTTCAATTATATCCATAATCTTGTTGATGTATTGAATTGTTCAAAAGTTCCACATGTAGTAACGGTAAGTTGAGAACATGTGCTCCGCAGCCCCAACCAACTGCTTTAGTAACAACTGGCAGCCCTGCGAGGGCCCCTACTCCCCCACAGGGTGTTGGGAAGGTTACGTGCAGACTCCTCTGCTGACAAACTTGAAAAGAAAGCTCGTCTGTCGGTGGAGGAACTCCGTGTAACATGCCCTCAGAGTCGTGGCCTGTTCCATGGGTGTTCCCATGTATAAAGTCAAAGTGGTTTGACTGAAAGGGTAACGTCTAGGTTACGAACGTAACCCACGTTCCCTAAGGGAGGAGAAAACCTGCAGGTGGACTGCATTCGTGCCCTCTTATACTCACGTAGTGATGAGGTGCACCTGAATGCAATCTATGCACACCAATATTGAAAAACAGTTATTTTAAATTGAAGTAAAATATTACAGTTTTTTTCTGGATTTTTAGTCTAAGAAATGCAGCCTTGATGAGCATAAGAAAGATCTTTAAAACCATTAAATATCTTACTGACCCCAAATCTTTGAACGGTAGTGTATATATGCACCGCACTGAAAAATGGTGACATCTAAATCAGCTGGTCGAAAATATTGTTTTGTTGTGACCAAAACAATGATCTGATTGTGGACTCTTCCTATATATTTCTGGCATATATTTGAAAAGTATAAGTGTTGACAAAAACATTTAACAAAAACTGCCCTTTTAAATTAAATTGTGTTAGCATCCTGTGAACATTAATGCTTTCAAGTGCAATACATTAATCTAAAATTGGGTTTATGTGGTACCATCTAAATTATTGAAATAAAGAACTAATTTATATGACTGGAACAATCTGATTAGATATTGGATTAGACCAAGGAAAGTTCAAGAGTTCAAATGTTAATATAATACTTTGATCTAATGAAGGTAAACAGATTTGGCAATGGATAGGCTTGAAGATGATACTTTACTCAAATTCTGATTAATTAAGGAATCTGATGGGAATTTAGTGCATATTAATGGATTTATTTAAATATACAAATTAGAATTCGAGGATGCCGTCACATGAATGAGATAATGAGCTATTTAAATCCTTAAGTTATGACTGACAGGAATAAATTAACACACTCCTAAACCTTAATTTAGACTGTACATTTTTAATTTGGGGGCGTCATGCCATAATAAAAAATATCGCCATAAAAACAGTATTTGTAGACTAGTTGTCTGTTTTAAAATATAGCAACAATGCTACTATTGTATGTTCTGTTGCAAATGTCCTGCAAAATGCATCTCAAACATTCATTCTGTTGTCTCTTGTGACATTATTCAGCCACATTTCTATTGAGTCTCAGCAGTTTGAGGACAGCAATGCCAGGACAGCACTCTGGGGTTGATAGTTTACAGGGAAGGGTACATGTGTAGTGTTTTCTTGTTCACCACTTAACTTAATGTTTTCTGTTAATGTCATTAAAGCTTATTTTGTTCTCAGAACTATTTTATCCTTGCTAAAGAATCTAAATACAGATAAATATAAAGGTATAAAGTTATGTATATTTTAATATTCTTAAATGTTCTATTCAATTTTAATCTCTTCATTTTAAATCTAATCAGAGATTATTAAATAAAATTTATAAAATTAAAATAAATTTATTAAATAATTTATTATAACAGAAAAATAAATTAATTGGAGATATTTTGGATAATCCACTGGAAAAAACAAAACAAAACAGGTGGATGGCCATAGACAAAGCAAGTAATATCTCTGTTGAAGGAATAGTTCAGCACAAAAATTACACCATATAACCAGGGTTCGAAATTAACATTTTTGATCACCAGCCAAAATGGCTGATAACTTTCTGAAGTTACCAGCCAATCAGAATTTCCATTAGACAAATTTTTACGTGGTGAAAATAAGAGATTATGAATTCCACAGAATTAAAATTTAATCATTTTATTAACACATCGATTTTTTTTAACTACTTGACTTGAACCTGATTTAAGTAGATGATATGGAAAAAATATCATCTCACGATTTTTTCTGGGCATAGTCACAATTTTAATCCCGATTCTTTATTTTCTTTTTACTTTTTTTCTTGAGACTATTTTGCAAATTTCAGAGCTAGGGGTGGGCAACATGGCAAACAAATATCATATTACGATTTTTTTCAAAAAATATCACGATTATATCATGATTCTTTGTCATTGATTTTACTATGTTGCAAGTCGTTTGAGCAGTACCGACACACTTATTTGCCTTTTGTATAAAAACATAGCCTTTCAAGGTAACAAAGTATAAAATAAAGAAGGGTAGATATTTAGGCCAAAATGAGCGAAGATAAAAATCGTTGTCATTTTATCTTTGTTATTCAAATAAATACACATTACAAATAAACATAATATGAATAACAAAAACAGTGCTTTTATTTTTCAGTAGGAGTAGGTGTATTTAGCAGTATTGAATTAACAAACATGAAAGGTGAAACACTATACAGCAGGGGTCTCCAACCCTGCTCCTGGAGAGCTACCGCCCTGCCTATATTAGCTCCAACCATGCTTCAACACACCTGTCTGTAATTATCAAGTAACCCAGAACACCTTGATAAGCTACTTCAGGTGTCTTTGATTGGGGTTGGAGCTGAAATCTGCAGGACGGTAGCTCTCCAGGAGCAGGGTTGGTGACCACTGCTATACAGTATACATCAGGGCTTCTCAATCCTGGTCCTGGTTTTGCTCCAACCTTGATTAATCTCACCTGCCTGTAGCTTACTAGTAATCATGAACATCTTAATTAGCTGGTTCAGGTGCGTTTGATTAGGGTTGGACCTAAAATTTGCAGGACAGCGGACCTCCAGGACCAGGATTGAGAAGCCCTGATATACATCTACACTACATCCATCATTTACTCTCTCTCAGTTTCTTTTTTCTGTTGAACATTGTATTAAATTAAATGAGGACCAGCTACTCTTTGGTTACTCAAAATATATATTTTTTGGTGTTTAGCACAAGAAAGAAATTAATACAGGTATGGGACAACATGTAAGTGAGTAAATAATGAAACAATTATCATTTTTGAGTGAACTATCTCTTTAATGACAAGCGGCGGCATGTTTCGTTCTGTCCCTTTAAGAGTGGCTGCAGGCATCTAACTGTCACGCTGAGGTGCCCGTGGTGATGTGTGCAGCCGTGTTTCTCAGCAGGGCAGAGAAAGCAAAGAGCAAGGAGC
>JAUMHG010000236.1:292229-302852 GCA_032359395.1 Enteromius anoplus
CTAGAGAAGTGTAAGATATACACTTGTGGAGATAAAAGAACACAACAATTTGGACAATTTGCTGTGTTTATTTACCAAAAAGTCCTGTTACTCATTTGTACTTTCATTACCAAAAATGTTGTTACCAATCTCCTGTTAAACATTTGTACTTACACACACAACATTCTGAGGGTTGTTACATGTGTGAAGGAGAATTTGTACTCTCAGAACAAATACGCAAAATTTACATTTTTCACACATATTTCTTGATATTGAAATGCATTAGAAAGTAATAAATTGTTATGTGCCACAGTGTGTAGTCTATCATGACATACTTGCCAAAACCCAGCCCTAGTCTTGTACATAAAGGTATGTTTAAAAAAAAGAGAAAAAAAAAAATACTTTTCCATATATATATATATATATATATATATATATATATATTAGGGATGCAGCGGTTTTCGGTTCTTTATCGAACCGTTTGGTTCGCCCTGTTCAGTTCGGTTCACCCACGTGAACCGTGATATTTCGGTACTTAGCCTACTTTAGGCATTACACTTTCCTCTTAATTAAAATTGCCATTTTCTGTGTATCAGGCAATGGTCAGAAATCCTCAAGACTAGTGATGTGTCGTTCTTGAATGATTCGTTCATTTTGAAGAACGAGTCGTCTCGTGGGAGTGATTTGTTCAGTCGCGCGGCTGCATAGGTTACGCTTATGGGGCTGTCACGTGATGAACGAACGACTCACAAAACCCGAAGCCTCGAGTGACGAACGAATCAATTCTGTTTCCGGATCAGGCTGCATAGGTTAACACAGTGGTTCTCAATCCTTGTCCTCGCGGCCCCCATCATTAGAAAAGAGATCCGTGCATTAGCTGTGTTCCCAATCGACATGGTCCCTACACAGTGTCCGTTAAATTTCACTTCACTTCGGAACATTTATTCACGGATTTGCACCGTAAATAAGTGAATACGATTTAAATTACGTCTCACACACTGTGCTAGATCAGCGGTTTTCAATCCCGCTCTGCGCATTCCGTATGTTTCTCTTGTCATTTGTTCTGTTCGAACGTATGCGCTCTTCAAAGTGGACCTCACCGAATACTCCGCCATGATTCCAGTTTGAACTGAATTGATTCGTTCCATAGAAAGTGCATTTAAGTGTGCGAGACATAATTTAAATCGTATTCACTTATTTACGGTGCAAATCCGTGAATGAATGTTCCGAAGTTAAGTGAACTTTAACAGACACTGTGTAGGGACCATGTCGATTGGGAACAAAGCTAATGCACGGATCTCTTTTCTAATGAGCTGATGATCAGAATCAGGTGCGTTAACAAAGAGAGACACGCAAAATATGCAGAGCAGGGGGCCGCGAGGACCAGGATTGAGAACCATTGGGTTAACATTTCAGCAGCAAGCGACACCACTTAGTGATACATTTTGTTATTGTTGTTTGTTCTGATGGTGTATTTAGAAAACTTAAGTATTTTCTTGTTGTGTTCATGTTCATGTTTATATTTCACTTTATACTGCACATTTTATATTGTCTGTTTTTGAAAGAGGGCAAAAATAATTGTTCTTTTTTAAAAATAAATGTTGTGTTTTGACTCAATCTGTACCTTTTTTTAAATTTAATATTGTCTCTGTACCTTGATAACTTGAAGTAGAAAGAGCAAATGACTATGTTAGAGCTCACATACAATAATGTACAGGAATATTGATGTATCGAAACCGAACCATTACCGTGGCCAGAAAACCGTGATACAAACCAAACCGTGGGCTCACTGTACCGTTGCATCCCTAATACATATATATTGATAAATAAAACTTTTGGGCTGTGAGTAGTGCATTCACTCTTTTGTTGGTTTGATTGTTAATATTGTCCTCACTTTGGATACATAGCATCTGCTAAATAATTAAACGCAGAAACTTCAACAAAGAAAAGACAAAACAACTAGTAATGGACTGTGAAGGGAAAGCAAATGTCAGCATGAGCAAAGCTGTGACAGAGAGGTGTGTGATATTCTCACCGTCACATTACAGTTACATGTGGAACCCTGCTCTTTCCACACAGACACACACACACGTGTATACAGGATTCCCTACTGTTAATTATTATTCCCTGTAATTGGCTTTGATGTGCGTGCTGTGCCCTGGCCCATGTGTGCATGAACCTGTTTCCACCACCTGTGAACTCTAAAAACCAAACAGAAACCACTCTCTGGTAGACATACCTCGAACATGTTCAGATGATCATGTTTGAAAATCATATTTAGCATTAATGCTGTTTGTGTCTGTTTTATTTTCTTTCAGATGTACAAATATATAAACAAATATTGGACCCTACTGAACCATGCTCAACAAAATTATATAACTCTTTATTATTGATTATATGTACATTCTAAACACTTTACCAATGCTGTTCCCAAACTGAATATAAAAGGAAATACAAAGTGTTACAGTTGCAAATTTTACATTCTATTTGTATAATTGCAGAATGCCAAGAAGAACTTACGCTCAGCTGTGATCAGTGGAGGATAAAACAGGAAGTAACCAACAAGCTCGGCAGTCAGTTGGCAGAGAAGGTTACTGGCAGTTGTGCCATTGAGAGTGACACTGCCATTATGCACCACATACATCAGAGATACAGCAGGAGAACCCATAGACTGTGATGTGCTCAGGATCTGTGAGAAAAGAAGCAAAAACCTGTTATATTTCACTAGTGCTATATTTCAGACTAACCTTTAACCAAAATCAACAAAATGGAATTGTCAACATTTTTTCCCCAAAGAACAGAACAGAAACCTCTTCATTTGAAATACAAAATAAATAAAGTTAAAATAAAAGTAATTTAAAGTTTAGGCCCTCCCACCTGTACAGTGAGACCACTGTGTGAGTTCATCACTATAGCCTCTGCTTCAGCAAAAGCATTCTCCAGTCTCTGCTCCATCATCTGAGTAAATCTGCAGGACCTGAGGTCATCTCCTGGTCCTACAAACCTCAGAACTACACACACATACACAAATATATGCAAATAGAAGAAACCAACATACAGAAAATACACAATTATTATTACATAATAATATCAATATATACATGTAAAAGTTGAGGTGATGTCCATAAAAAGTGTCCAACCAGTATGAATCATCTTTGGGCAATCCTTCAGGAGGCATGGAGTAATATATCAAGTCAATGCTTGAATAAACTGACAGCTCGGATGCTCAGAGCTGTAATAGCTGCTAATGGTAGATATTTTTGATATTTTGATTAATTGAAAAATTACGTATTTTCTATATTAAAATTTTTTATGTAATAAAATATGTTTTTGTAGTTTATGATGTCCTAATTAGTGCAAAATGTATAAAAAAAATTAAAAAAGATTCCTGCCAATATTGCTCAAAAGCCCACTTTTCTAGGGCATTTGCAAACTTTTGGAGGTCAGTGTACAGTATGTCAAGTTTTAACTTTAAAGTCTTAAAGAAACAAACCTATAAATACAAAGTTCTTGGGAATCATGGGGTTATTTGCTAAATTACAAGCCAGCTTTGAAGAACAGGCCTAGACCAACAAAAAAAAAAACTAGACCATTTTCTAAACAGTTTTGTAAGGACAATGGTTGCAATCTAAATTGATATGTATGCCAGCATTTGCACATTAGTGAGGTGACAGAGAATGAGCGGTAAGTCTGACCTGTCTTCAGCATCATTGAGATTGCAGGGGTGGGTCTCCATGGGACTGCTGGGATATGAATCGCCTGCACCAGCGGCACAAACTGCCGGATGTCCGCCATCAATCTCTCAATACCATAGACGCTTAAAGCTTCCACCACCACCGATGCAGTGTACACCAGCTCTCCACAGGTCACATAGAAACCGACCGTCACATTAGGTACACTAGAGATGCTCTCAATCTGAAGGTTGAAATGTACAGAACACTATTATTAAAGATGCATTGGTGCTAATTTAAACAGTTTTACCAATTAAGAAATACGTTTAAATTAAAGCATGCTAAATTAAAAAAAAAAAAAAGTTCAAATAAAGATAACATTTTCTCTAGTTTGATAGATAGATCATTCCGTGTTTAATATATAAAATGTAAACGAAGGTCTGATCCCTTTTCCTACCAGCATAGCAGTAAGTCAAGATTCATATATGCATATGTTCTGGGAATGTTCCCAAATTATCCTGTTCTGGTTTGGGACTAACTTCTGAGGACTCAAATCCAAAAGGACCAACCACTTTATCTCTTGCTGGATGGTTTCAAAAAGGACACTGTATGCTGCTCATACTTCTGCCAAAAAAGGTTATCCTGAAACTGTGGTTGGATCCATCTACCCCAGTTATGTTTACTTGGATGTCCTACCTGCTGGACATTGCCCTTTTGTATTGTACCACTGCTAAAATACATGACGCAACCAGAAAGACAATACAACGGTTGAACTACTGTATACTGAGACTTTATCAGACCTTTTTGTATCTTATATACATGGGCAGCTCTTAGGCTCTGCTGTAAATTGGTAAATATATATATATATATATATATTATTATATTTCACAAAAAGTAATTATTATTTTAATGTAATGTTTAAAGAATATGGCAAAATCCAAACCCCTGTAGTTCCTTCAGTCAACAATTTGAAGAGCCTCAAACTTTTCAGTTCTCCCCAGATTGCTGTCAACACAACTGCATTAACATAACACAAACTGTAAATGATGACTGTGTTATAAATTCATGAAGTGCAAACCTTAGCCTGAACCGTGCTGTCATTCAAGGACTTCCTCAGAGCTTGAGTAAACCCTCGAGGGAGATTTTGCTTCAAAATACTGTCTAGACGACTCCTCCGTAATTGTACGGACAACACTGTCATTGACAGAAAAAAAAAAAGAAGTAAAAAAGGCACTGAAAAATAAAGGGTTTATGTTCAAATACACCTATTTGATTGGGGAAAAAACATTAAGAAAATGTGCCATTGTAACCAAGTAGTTTACTCACCCTTGAGTACCTCCAAATCAGTATGAATTTCTTTGTTCTGCCGAACATAAAGGAAGATATTTTGGAAAATGTTTGTAAAAGCTCCAGATTTGGAGTTACTCGAGGGTGAGTAAATGATGACATTTTTGGGTGAACTCTCCTTCAATATGAGATATCTGCAAACATTTGTAGTATCATTCTATGAATATATATTTTATTCAATTTATGCAATTGTTATTTATAAGGCAAATTAAGTGGTGGAAAGGGTTAGGACTGGCAAAAAAGGGTCATATTGACTTCTGCGGGGAGCTTGACTGTTTCCATCATTTTGTCTGACTGACAAACAAGACAGGATAGGATATGGGCATTTTTAACTTGAAAAATGGTGTATGTTGATATTTTTGTGGAAGTTCAATTTAACTTGTTTCATAATTGATAAACTTTACAACGTTGTAAAACTGAACAGAAAAATAATGTCATAATTGTCTTTTACAGCTGCTTGACAGCAAAATTTGAATTGGTAACACTGTATTTCGATAGACCACTTTAGATATTTGACTAACAGTAAGTGGCTTTGCAACTACATGTCAACTACCAGTCATAAGAGTATTAGTAGACTGTCTAATTAATATCTTTATCATTATATTATTATAACACTTTATTTGTGGGTCAAAAACATACTACATACCATCAAAAACTTTACAACTATACGTCAACTTACTCTACTAACCCTAAACCTACCCTAACAGTCTATTCTGAGAGTTAGTAGACATGCAGTTGTGAATTCACAAGAATTAGTTGACATGTTGTTACAAAGTTACTTATAGTTAGTAGAATGCCTAAATGGACTATTGAAATAAAGTGTAACCTTTGAATTTGTCTCATATTTGACAAATTTCATTCTGTTATTTTCCTGATTATTACTGACACTGCTTTGGAACAATAGGTATTGAATAAAACATTAATTAAATAAAGGTGGCTTGGTTTGAGCTAGTCTCACATGCTGTAAGAACCAGGCCAATTCTCAAGTTCTTTCTGATTGTGACACACACTTATTTAACAGAATAAAGTAGCTGTGATATTGTGGCTGAATTATGGTTACCAATTACATGATAAATAGGTATAAACACAAATGTGTCTCAATCATTGTGACCAAATCAACCACAATAAATCTTAATATCATGTGTAAATGGGGCCCAAGTTACGACCAGAAGAAGGTTGAGTTCAATTCAAGACCTAGTACACATGCTCCCAAATCCATTATGGCAATATGTTCTTGGACTCTAGAGCAAGTCAATTATTGAGACCATGTTTTCATTGTCTTGGTCTTGTCAAAGATTTAGGAACATGTGCAATTGTTCTCAATTAGGAATCAATCCACTTTTCATCTCAATCTTGACTTAGTCTTGAATGAGCTCTCAGTACAACACTGATTTACAGTACACAGTATATACAGTCATTTCATAAAGATCACCATTTGTTCTGAGCAGTCGCACCTGTTTTTATCCACATCTTGTCAGTGATGTTACACCTTAGCATTGAGGTCTCAGTAGCAGCAGCTCTTGGTGTTCCTAAAGTGCTTTTTGAAGGGTCCGACTTGGCGCTATGTGAGGAGGAGTCAGGCAGGATTTTAGGTATTGTCTTTGGAGATCCTGTAGTTGTAGTTCTTATAGTTGTCCTAGGTGTTTTGGAGTGTCGTTTAGCAGCAGGTGATTGGGTAGTGCTGATCTGGTTTGTGGTTGTTGTAAAGGGGATGCTGGTTGTGGTAACGGTATTGCTGTTAAATATTGTAGGTTGAGATAAAATAGTGGTTGCTATGTCTGGTTGTTCTTGTTGTCTGTCCACAGCTTTAGCTGAAGATCTATTGGGTGCAGCAGTTTTTCTCTGCTCAGGTGAAATCAGTCTGCTAGAATCAGAGTCTGCAGCTCTGGATGTAGCTGCAGGTACAACTTGCTCAGATATCCACTCAAACTCTGAAACGACAAAATACTTGAAATGAGAAAGGTGCAAGATGACTCTAGAAATTCTGAGCACAAAGATGGTGAAGTTATGATTATAATGATGGTAGTGACACTGATTGACAATAATGTTAAAGGGATAGTTCAACCAAAAACAAAAATTCTGTCATTAATTTCTCACCATCATGTTGTTCCAAACCTGTAAGAACTATGTTCATCTCCAGAACACAAATTAAGATGTTTTGATGCATTCTGAGAGCTCTGTGACCCTCCCACAGACAGCAAGAATTCATACATATGCGTGATACTCTCCAAAATGGCATTTTACAGTAATATGGAGGAGAAAAAATTCTAAATAAAGTCATTATTTTTGTTTTCTTTGTACACAAAAAAGTATTCTCATAGCTTTGTAAAATTACGGTTGAATTACTTATGTCATATGAATTATTTTAATGATCCTTGCTACGTTTCTGAGCCTTGATCATGGTAGCATCCTTGCTGTATATGGGAGGGAATTTTCATTCCCTTTAACAATGATTATACAGTATAAAGTGCATAAGGTAATGTAAGAAGGTCAGTAATATTTAAAGTGCCCCTATTATAGATTTTTGAAAATGACACGTCTTGCAGTGTGTAACACAGCTCTAAGTGAGTGAAAATATCCTGCTGAATTTTAAATCTGAAAGTAAACCATGTAGAAAGTTATTTTCTCTTAAAAAAAAGTTTGACTTTGAATCAATGTAACTGCTGAAACAAATGAAGCTGCTTCATGTTGACATCATTACATCACTGTCCAATATTTTACTGTCAGCAATATATATAAAAAAAAAAACATTTTCATAATTGTAACATACATTTTTAACACTACATACACAATTATTCATGTGCATTTGTAATAACTTGCGAAAACTTTATGCTACAGGACCACTTCTGTATCATCGTCTCAACCAAGAGTTCTAACCACAACCTTTTTTTTTTTTTTAAGTTGATTAAGTTTTAAAGTAAATTCTATTTTATTTAGGAAAATAGGTGGATGCCTCAGTTGTACAATATCATAACGAAAGCATGATCAATACTGATATTTCTATGAACATCATCTACTTCTAGGTCACTTCAGAATTCCTGTTATATCACAGTCATCTTTTAAACACATCAAGACATGTCTATATCTGAATAAATGTGCAAGCAATTCTCAACTAAAATTTACTATTTACATATTATACATCAATGCAGTCCAAAATATTGTTTATGTCTTTGTCATGTACTGCAACGAGAGACATTAATTATATAATTCTCTTTTCTGTGAGGTATTTTAAAGAGGATATCAGTCTGATCAAAGTGCCTAGTCACTGGATTGTCACTGGCACAGTGCCTTGTTACTAACATAAATTGAACCATTTCTAATTGGGGTTTTGATATAAAAAACCTTGAGTGTTCAATGACCATACAACTCTCTGTGGACCTGGCAGCCTGTCCATTTTGAGCCTTTGAAATGGGATTGGTCTCTACAAGGAGATTTCATCAACAAACTGACCTGGCTTGACATTAGACTTTTCTTTAAGTGCCTTTCCAGGTAGCTTTGTTTGGGTCATAAAGTAAATAATTTACAGCAAAAGCATCAAGAATGTGCTTCAGGTTGAAATGCATGCTTCAGGTCGACTACCTGCAGAAAGCATGCAAGTGCTTTAGAACAATGAAGAAGGGTGTGTCTAATGTAGATTGAATTTGCGTACAACAATAGAATTTCAAATTACTCCACCCTAAATTGGGATTTTTGTCATTAATCACTTATCCTCATGTGAAGCTTTAGAACTACATGGGGGTAAACAATTTAAGATATTTTGGATGAAAACTGGGAGTCTTATTGAATGCATGGTAAATTGCTGTATACTGTCAAGTGTGCCATGTGCCATAACATTATGACGTAGCAAGAATACCTTGTGTGCAGAAATAAAACAAAAATAATGACTTTATTCAACAATTGCCACCATAACGTCACCGTAGCATCAACGTAACATAATTTCGCAGAGTATCTCTGCATGCAAAATGTGTACACACTTCTATGTCAGCCATAGAGCATACATAGTTTGCGTGTGGATATTTTCCAAAATGGTGCTATGCTGATGCTATGGTGACATTACGGTGATAAACTGTTGAATTGTCATTATTTTTGAGTTATTTCTTTACAAAAAGTATTTTTGTTGCTTAAAAATGTTATGGTTAAACTACGAATGGCAGATGGAGTATTCTGACAATGTCTGTACCATACTGATTCAACTGGTCAATTCTAATCTCTCTCCGTCTTTGCCCCTATTGGATACTGTTCTTGTGTATTGTCTCACACCTGTTTGCTGTGTTCTCGATCTTACCTGTTTGACTACGTCTTTGTCATTAAAGTGGAAAGTGCAAATGGATCTGCACATCTCATTTATTACAATATTGTAGGGAATGGCTTTTTAGTTAAAATGTAAAATTCCCATAAAAAATATTTACTTATTGTATCTAATTATGAGACTCTTCATAGAGTCATTAAGGGGGGAACTCTAAAACCGTTGATGGCCCATCTTTAAATATTTAATTGCCTACGCTGTGCATGTCTCCTATGATCCTAGGGAATTAAATTAAATATTGCCATTTACAAAACCTGACTTTAACCGATTATTTTAAAGAACGGTAACACTTTATTTTAAGTTATATTAATGGTTAATTTGTTCACAATTAATAATTAGTTGAGTAAAAACACACTAGTAAGTAATGATTAAGCTAGCATTTTAAGGGCCCGAATTATGCATTAGTTAAGCATAAATAAACTAGTAATTTATGATTACATACCATTTGTCCCCAGTATGCCTCTTTACTCACTTTCCCTTATTAAACAGCACAGCACACATGACACTTGCACTGATATACACTCTGTCACGTCATGGGCGTTCCCCCATGTTGAACTTTGTCTTCCTTTTATTCTATGTTTGTTTTTCATGTATCATGTGCTCTTGTTTACCTTTTGTGTCCTCGTGTTCTCCCTCGTCTATGACTCCGCTCTTTAGTGTTATACTCCCAACCAACCATGTGTGTGCAGGTGTTTCCCCTTAGCCCTTGATTGTGTCTTGTATTTAACCATGTCTTAATCAATGCCGTGTTCTTGCTCGTTGAAGACCGTTACTGTCTGCTAGTGTCTTCGTGTGCATAGGTTTGCGTATTCTTCTGCCCTTATGAATGTGATTCCGGAAATAAATGTTCACGTGCAGTGGCGGTTCTAGACAAATTTTACTGGGGGGGCCAAGAAGCGGCCAGTGTTTCACCAGAGGGGCACCTAAAAAAATGACCAAAAAAAATGACAACAAACCTCGGGTTTCCCCTATGTCCGCTGTCAGGCTTTGGCCGTTCTATGCTTACAGCACAGCGGGATTGTGTTCCCATAGCATCTTAGCAGACGCAGTACGACTGAAGTGTCGAAAGGTAACGTACAGACACGGGAACGAGTACTGCGTCCCTTGCCGTGCTGAAAGCGTTCGTCGCTTCAGTCGAAGTAATCTGAATCCGGCTGTGTGGTCAGTGTTGCCAACTTTTTTCAATGAAAAGTAGCTAAAGCCAGCTTTAAAAGTCACTAGATGTCGCTGGAGTACGTCATATGTCAATTTGCATATTTATTACGTCAGTGCGTCATATTATCTTGCTTCTCTGTAGTCACATAATGTAATTTAATGCAC
>JAUMHG010000236.1:330832-342126 GCA_032359395.1 Enteromius anoplus
AAACAATTGATTGCTATATTGTCAATTTCATTGCATATTTCTGCATGTTCAAGTAAATTATCTTGCAAACAAATTTTAGAATTTAAAAACAAGGCTTTTGATTTTACGGTTTAAAACTGTTTTCTTACAGGTAGAATGGTAAGCAATTATATATGATAAAGCTTTATACAAACAGAGCAGCAGTCTGGAGCTTTTTACAAACAAAGTAGAATTACAGGTAAAGTATATGTGTGCTCACACTAACAAAAATGTCTCAGAAGAAAATAAGTCCAATAGTATTACATGTTCTCAACCAGACGTTCAGATTTGATTGGTATTTATGAAACAACAAGAAATACAAGAAGACAAAGTGGGGGAGCCACCTCTGGATTGTTTCTTTTTGATATTTCCTGTTTCTTAGTAAAAAGTTAGTTCCTACGCACCACCAAGTTGCAGTTTTAAGTAACAGCAGCAGCTCTGGGAATGTGACCAAAAGTACAAATCCATTTGGTTGACCAGTTTTGTTTGCAGTATGATGGAAAGAAGATCACACCAGTAGAATAAAGCTTAAAAAATTTTATGGCAACATTTATGGCATGCAATCGTTTGTCTTTTTGAACAGCCATTGAACAGAGTCCTCAAACTATTAGTAAATACGTGCATGTGTGAAGGTCAAACCTGTTGTGTCTCTTGCAGGGGGAGGCGCTGGACTGCTCTGAAGCTGATGAACTGGTGCTAAGGGTCGAATCGGGACTGCTAAGGGAACACACACGCTCCACATTGAGTGTGCTCTGACATGCTTCACACTCCGGGCTACCCTTACACCTGAAACAAAGTGTGTATACTTTTTAAACACTGCCTTTTAGGGGTGTGCGATTTTGTAATAAATAATAATTACTGTGATTTTATTAATAACAATAATTAGACTGGAGGAGATATAAAATAGGGCAAAACAAAGATGGACACATTTTGATTCCAGAAATTTTTGGTGAGGGAAAAATCTCTCGCTCCATCTTTGGCTTCATTGAAGAAAGTTAAGAGGACCTGCTTGCTCCTCTGAACCCTTTACCTGTAAGTAAGATTAATCATTGATGATTGTATTTTCTAGCGATCGTTCAAAATACGTATTTGTGTACGTTATGTTGTGTAACAACCCAGCACATGTCTTGGTAACTTGCCTTTCTGTAGTTCTGTTGTTCAGCTGTGAGACTAATATAGTCTAAACATTGTGATTGATGCAGCTTGACTGTCTATCTGTCTTATTAGTTTAAGTAATGATTAATGATGTTTAAGGCAGTGTTATGCATTATACAATGCTGAAGTTCACAACCTAGAGGTGTGCCCGATTCACTTACAAAAGCAAATTGCGAGCACTTTCCACGGTAGTCCTTGCTAACTACAGTAGTTGACGTATACTCTCTGAAAGCACCTCTAGTAATGACAGAAAGTATAGTTTTGGTACAAGCCCTGTGGAGCGCTGTAGCGGTAGACCAATCATAAAGGACTGCACCGTCTGACCAATCACAGCAGTGAGGGCTCACAGAAAGGAGGGGTTTAGACTGACTGATTCTTCGAACAGCTTCACACGAGTCGTTTACAAATCATTTACAAATAGGGTCAAATTAAATCTATTTTTGGAGAAAACTGAAGTATTTTTTGACCTTGCATACACGTAAACCTGTTTTAAGAGACTCATAAAACAATATTAGCCACCTTTAAAATGGCATGATAGGGGCACTTTAATACGTATTAGACAGTCAACTCACTCTAGTGAATGTTTCTGAGTGTCCGGCCCCTCCTCATCTGTTCCACTGCTGATACTAATGACACTGCCTGCAGGGCTCGGAGAGTCGGCGATCACAATGGTCTGTCTTTGCTTCTGAGACACAGGCGAGTTCTCATACTCTGGTTCTGCTTTACAGCACACAGGCTCCTCCTCTGGCACCGCCTCAGACTCCGCTTCCACCACACAATCCGCTGCCTCCTCCTCTGTGTTTCTGGCACCATCTACCATCTTTGGGGACTGGCATGATGAATTTTGGGTATTGGAGCAGTGCATGAAGTTGTTACTTCTGTTGGGGATGATAATGATGAATTAGATTAATATAGATAGGCATGGCAAGAGCATAACCGATATTGCTTGCTGATTAAAAAAAAACCAAAAAAAACATTGACCATCAATATGGAGGGCAAGGTGTGTGTAAAGTTAATGTTGCTAAAGTGTTTTGGGGCTGAAATCTCTACCAACATTTATCAAAAGACAAAAGTGTTTAACTTTGAAATGCTATATGAAAAATTGCTTGTAAAATTATTATGTAAAAGAATATTTTTTTTATTTATTCTGTAATGAATTTTTAAAAAATATTTACATTTAAAAAAAATCAAACTGTATTAATTTTCTTTACAAATGAACCAATACAATGTTACAGAGGGTATTGTGGGAGAGGTGTGTGTCAAAAAAGTAACATCATGACCAAAGTTATTTTAGTGCTTTGTGCCAAATGCGCAATGTTTTTTAATGTCAAAATTATAATTAAAAAATTTGTAAAATTTCAATACCATAATTTGCACTTTTCATTTTTGCACTGTATTTAAAATGTAGATATCCATTTGTCTGATCAAAGCCCATTTACTTATCAGTTGCAGTTATGTATTTATGCAAACTTCTATAGTTTAATACACTTCAGTTAAATACAATTAAAACAGTCTGAAACAAGTTACAACATCAGAACATTATTTCTATATTCAACTGCATATTTACAGTTTCCAAAAAATTACTATTTATTGGTCATTTTGTAAAGTAATTCCATATCCTATTTTAATTAATGAATTAATAATTGTTTACTTCACATTTTGATTCCAAGTGACACTTCCAGTACTTCATACATCAACCAAGCATCTAGATATGATGTGTGGGCTAACCTGTTTGAAGATGGTTTGTTTCTCTTGTTTGCAGCTGGCTGCGGCCACACCACATGAGCGATCCCTATGCTGATAGGCTGGTGAGCTGACATGGCCATTGGGTTGGTTAACAGTGGCTGGTGGTGGGGTATCATGGAGCTGTAATGGTTGCCAAGGGAATGAACTTTCCTGCAATGGATAAAGAGAAACAGAGTCTTTCAAACCGTATAAAGAAAGATGACTCACGCAAGAGTCTGAAACGTGTTACAACATCAGAACAATTGAGATAAATATAGCAGCACACACTGCTATACAATGACAGAGAGACTCGTTTCACCCACCCCCAATCCGCTAGTCTTTGTGGACCTGCCACTGTTTCTGAGGCCATTGTTGTTGCTGAAGGCGCCACGGGGGCCACCGGGGCCACCTGAGGCCAGGTGGGCACCAGGATCTGCTGGGCACGACTTGACCATGCTTGCTGTAAAAAGATATACAAATAAAATAATAATAATAATAATAATTAAAAAAACAAGTTAAACAAGTTAAAAAACAGGTTAACTTTATGTCAGGGATAAATTAGCCAAAATCACTTTACCTGTGTAATGACCCCCGGTCTGATCTGTAGAGGCTGTATGGCAGAAGCTTGTGTCACCAGTGGTACTGTACTTTCCATTCGAACTGAGTATCCCGTTGGCTTTTTTGGGTTGGTTTGGAGACCTGCGATTTGAGGAAGATTATTATCTTTAACTAAATTATTATTATTATTTATTAATTATTATACTAAATTAGAATTAGTAATATAACAAAAAATTATTTAAACATTATAACAAAAGACAAAAACACAACAATGAATAATTAACTATAACTAAATTAAAACGAAAAAAGTTTTGTTCAAACTATTAGAAAAACTATAATGAGATCTTAATGATACTTAACACTGACATGTATTGTTGTTAATAATAAACAACTGTATTACCTTGCAAGGTCGGGGGACAGAGAATAAGCGCCTGTTGAAAAGAGTCACCAAACTGAGCACTTCCTGTCTGGAGAGGTATTCCAGGATGCATCACTGAAGGTGCGGACGAGACTAAAGCCTACAAATTGAGAAGGGAAACATCAGAACATGAAGTCTAAAAGACAAAGCTTAAATTAGTGATATTCAGTTGCAATATTGTAATTCAGTTGTAATTACTGTGTAATAACTGGGTAATAACTAGGTAACAACCCTGAACTTAACACTAAAAGTTACTTTAAACCATATACATGTGACTCTACATTTGCATGTGCACTGTAGGTGCAAACACACACAACGTGTATACTTTGGTAGCCACTATGTTTTTTATTCCTTCCTTGTTTGTTAGGATACGCATTAAAGTGAACTGCATTCATATGTCCAATAGAGGGCGCATTAACTCTATTAATACACAGAGAGAACATCAGTACTGCACAGATAAATCTATTTAACATTATATAATTTTTGTGTTTGTCACAACACCTCATGTAAACATGTAAATTAAAATAAATATCAGGTTTTTCAGAATTATGTCAAAAGTTGGCTTGGTTCTTAATAGGAAGTCACTGAAGAAAGTAACTGATTTATATGCAAGCAACAGATGTCTTTCTAAAAAGATAATTTTTTTAACAAGCTTTATTTTACATTTATATATTTATATACAGTGGGTATGGAAAGTATTCAGACCCCCTTACATTTTTCACTCTTTGCTATATTGCAGCCATTTGCTAAAATCCTTTCTTCATTTTTTTCCCCTCAATGTACACACAGCACCCCATATTGACAGAAAAACACAGAATTGTTGACATTTTTGCAGATTTATTAAAAAAGAACAACTGAAATATCACATGGTCCTAAGTATTCAGACCCTTTGCTCAGTATTTAGTAGAAGCACCCTTTTGATCTAATACAGCCAAGAGTCGTTTTGGGAAAGATGCAACAAGTTTTTCACACATGGATTTGGGGATCCTCTGACATTCCTCCTTGCAGATCCTCTCCAGTTTTATCAGGTTGGAAGGTAAATGTTGGTGGACAGCCATTTTTAGGTCTCTCCAGAGATGCTCAATTGGGTTTAAGTCAACGCTCCAGCTGGGCCATTCAAGAACACAGAGTTGTTGTAAACCCACTCTTTCATTATTTTAGCTGAGTGCTTGGGGTCTTTGTCTTGTTGGAAGGTAACCTTCAGCCCAGTCTGAGGTCCTGAGCACTCTGGAGAAGGTTTTCGTCCAGGATATCCCTGTACTTGGGAATTCATCTTTCCCCCGATTGCAACAAGTCGTCCTGTCCCTGCCGCTGAAAAACACCCCCACAGCATGATGCTGCCACCACGCTTCAGTGTTGGGACTGTATTGGACAGGTGATGAGCAGTGCCTGGTTTTCTCCACACATACCACTTAGAATTAGGGCCAAAAAATTCTATCTTGGTCTCATCAGATCAGAAAATCTTATTTCTCACCATCCTGGAGTCCTTCAGGTGTTTTTTAGCAAACTCCATGCAGGCTGTCATGTGTCTCACACTGAGGAGAGGTTTCCGTCGGGCCACTCTGCCACAAGGTCCCGACTGGTGGAGGGCTGAAGTGATGGCTGACTTTCTACAACTTTCTCCAATCTCCCGACTGCATCTCTGGAGCTTAGCCACAGAGATCTTTGGGTTCTTCTTTACCTCTCTTTTACCAAGGCTCTTCTCCCCTGATAGATCAGTTTGGCCAGACGGCCAGCTCTAGGAAAGGTTCTGATCGTCCCAAACATCTTCCATTTAAGGATTATGGAGGCCACTGTGCTTTTAGGAACTTTAAGCGCAGCAGAAGTTATTTTGTTACCTTGGCCAGATCTGTGCCTTGCCACAATTCCGTCTGTGAGCTCTTCAGGCAGTTCCTTTGACCTCATGATTCTCATTTGCTCTGACATGCATTGTGAGCAGTAAGGTCTTACATAGACAGGTGTGTGGCTTTCCTAATCAAGTCCTATCAGTATAATCAAACACAGCTGGACTCAAATGAAGGTGTAGAACCATCTCAAGGATGATCAGAAGAAATGGACAGCACCTGAGTGTCACCGAATACTTAGGACCATGTGATATTTCAGTTTTTCAACAATTCTGTGTTTTTCTGTCAATATGGGGTGTTGTGTGAACAACAACGAGGAACAATTTTTTATATTTTGATAATATAACAATGAGTGAAAAATTGTAAGGGGGTCAGAATACTTTCCGTACCCACTGAGTCTGCATGTGTGATATATATATTACATATACACACACACACACACACACACACACACACACACACACACATAAATATAAAGAGCATTTTTATTGCTCTTTATATTTAAATTTATGTTGTACAGCTATACACTAAGTGGGACACCAGACCATAGTAAACAGAAACAAGACATGACCTTCTAATTACACAGAACATAATATAGAGTTGGCCCATGCACCTTTGCAACGAAAACAGCTTTCACTCTTCTGTAAAGGCTTTCCACATGATTATGAAGTGTTTCTTTGGGAATTTTAGCTCCTTCATCCAACATAGCATTAGTGAGGTCAGGCAATGACGTTGGACAGAAAAGTCTGGACTCTGGCTTGCAATCTCTGCATCTGTTCATCCCAAAGGCATTCAATGGGGTTGAGTTCAAGGCTCTGTGCAGCCCAGTCAAGTTCTTCCACAGTATACTCATCCAACCATATTTTATGGACTTTGTTTTTTTGCACTGTGACAAAAAACACTTGGTACTGTATGCTACAGCAATCCATTGGTGGAATGCTTTACACCACTTTATCTAACACTTGGCATTGTACTTGACATTGCGCTGCGAGGCTCACATGCATCTGCTCATCATGGAAACCCCTTCCATGAAGGTCCCGCCAGCTAGTTTTTGAGGCCAGTGGAAGTTTGAAACTCTTCAGATATGGAACCAGCAAAGTGGGGGCAACTTTTACAAACCATGCACTGACCCATCTCGGTGACTTTACATGGTCTTCCACTTTGTGACTGAATTGCTGCTGCTCCGCAAATGCTTCCACTTTTCAATAATACCACTTACAGCTGACTGTGGAATATCTAGCAGGGATAAAATTTCACAAACTGGCTTGGTGGTATCCTTCACTGAGCTCTTCAGAGTGACCCTTTTTTCACAAATGCTTGTTAATGGATGGTTGCATGGCTTGGTGTTTGATTTTATACATTGTATTTTTGTCCATTAGACTATATTATATGGCAATATAGACACATCGCCATGTATCTTGATTAAAGTTAACACACTTCATAACTCTAATGTACTAAATAACACAAACTGTATTAACAGCATAACCAGGACTAGTGCAACCCCTTCAGTAGATACACAGACAATGTTCTTCTTTTTGAGGTAATTGCGAACAGGCCAACTAGATTTATTTCTTTTAATACAATTTACCAGTTTGCAAAATTGAATGTTGCAAAAGGAGGCAAGAAGAGACACATTATGTAAAAAAATTAAAAAAAAAACAAAAAAAAAAACTACCATGCTTCAAGGGTCATCAAATTGCATTAAAACAAGCTCTCTGTGTTATCTCAGGTCAGTCTGGTGTGGGTAGAAAGTTTTTCTGCCGTGTCTCTCCTTGGAAACCGAATGCTGACTCCACATTGCCATGATGTCAGCAATGTTTCCATGGCAACGGCAATAAGGGTTAAAATTTGTGAGATACAAGAAAGATCACAATGCACAAGTGATAAGAGTCGAGAGCTAAAAGAAATACAGCAACACATATCATCAAACGCTCGTTTCGGACAGCCTCTTTTTTAGGAAGAAAGATTACATTGAGGTTTATTTTAAATGTCAGGCTGTCATCACCTGCGCTGAATGGTGCATGTCATGCGGAATGAGTCAAAGTGACTCTTTACACGTTAACAAAATAAAAAGCAAGAAGCAGAAGCCACAACAAAAGAACAAAGAGAAAGGAGAGTAAGACAGAGGAAAAGGAATAGAAAAAGGGGTGATGTAATACTGTATCTGGTGGGCAAATAAAGCAGGAATTCTACATGCCCTATAAAGATCTAAAATATATTTGACTTTTTTTAGCTGTATCCAGCTTGTCACGCTTGATAATAGCACTGTCGAAGCCCACTAACGTTAAAACTAGAAAGACAACTAACTGTGAGAGAAGATAACTAACGCAGTATAGCAGTATACAGTACATAATATAAACAGGTACAATATAGTGTAAGCAGTTACTTACATTAAGATAAGGTTATGCATTTGGTAGGCAGTTTTATGCAGAGGGAGCTTATATTATTGAAAATAATCCAGTGGTTAGTTGACAATTAAACATAGCAAGTAGCAGTACTGTGCCTTCATCAAATAGAAGACGACCAAATAATCTGTTTATAATGTGACTAGATGGTTTAATCAGACTGACAAGGATTTATGTAATCACCTCAATCGATCCTAATTACATTTTGATCGGATGGAAACGGGTGATGTAGTCCTGAAATCATCCAATTAAATGTCAACGCTTCAGTTCTAATTCATGTGTATATGCAAAGTAAATACACACATTTCTATCATATTACATTACAAACGTTTTATTTACATCTCACATCTTCTGAACTGGTCGGCTCTTGTCAGTTCATTTTTAGATCAAGGCAAAATTGATGAACGCACGTAAATAGTGTGTGTAGCTACTACTGTGAGACACTTTTAGTTTCTATAGACGCTTATCATTAATTCCTTTAGCCACAATAATTGTGCTGTGAAAATCTGGTTGATTGGTTGGTGTTTCAATGCCATTCCAACTTCCTTTGCTGTTTGCTTGGTGAATAAGACGTTGACATGGTACAAATGACCAACTTAAATTCCTCTACAAGGCTTTTTAAAGTTCACTTCAGGTAAACCTCTGACTCTGTTGACTCTGAGTGTGTTTGTGGAGTATAATAATTTGATACAGATACTTAAATCAGCACAATTTAAATCAAATATGTTAAAGAGATACTAGACTCTGGTATGAAGAGCATATCAGTGGATTTTCATTTGATAGTAAGAAGAACTGCACCATCTGACCCGGGAATTATTTAAAAAGTAAGATGGGACTTTTACCCACACTAGCAGTGACATTTTGACAACCCTACATTCAAGGTAGTACTTTATTTCTGTACCATATCAGTCAATGCATTTCTGAGAACCTGCTCTACTCTTTGAGCTACAGGAACAAACTTTGAGGCCTTCAACTCATGCGTCACGTGCCGCCTTGACATTCACTTGAAAAGCATTGCAGATACCATCACAAAACTGTTTTTACAAGGTTGCTGGGAAACAAGAAAACAGGAAGTGTATACAGTAAACAGTGAAAACCGTGAAAGCAAACAAAGTTTGCCATGCCTCAGTCAAAAGACATTTCTGAGCTAATTATTGTGTAAAAATACAAAAAAAAAAACTTTTAAGAAGCATTGAAGTGTTTCTAGCAGTAATACCAATGTTTTCACTACCTGAGTGTGTATGCCAGTCACCTTGCAGAAGGGCAGGGTAATGTTGGGCGCTGCAGCAGTGCTCGGGACTGTCCGGACAAACTGAGCCTTGGCCCGACTGAGAGACTCATAACTGCCTGGTCGTGAGCAGCACACGTCCATAATGTGAAAACACGATTTGACACTATGATAAAAGAATAAAGAACACAAAGCGCTTATCCTCACAAGTCAGAAGCAAGGAATTGTGAACAAGGACGAGGAATGAAAAGCCGCTCACTGGTTGCTGTGGGGGAAGTCTAACAGGTGCTGCATGGTAACAAAAGGATGGCTAAGGGCATCGCTCGGGGTGATTCTTTCCTCTGCATCTATCGACAACATATTCTTCAGCAAACCAACAAACTCTGCACGATCAACCTTCTCTGCCAACAAATCACAGCCTTCCAAATTCATCACTAGATTCACCTGAAGAAAAAAAGAACAAAAAGACAAAACAGTTATACTGAGGCTTACATAGTATCAGCATTTAGTAAGTTTTTTTTTCTTTAAAGAAATCAATAGTACATTATGCATTTACTATTTCAAATAAATGTTATTTTGTACTTTCTATTTATCAAAGAATCCTTAAAAAATTAATGCTCTGTCTTTCACGTCTCCTTAGTTATCTCTTAATGCGACCACGCCCACGCACCGAGCGCACAATAGATATGATAATCATCCACGAGTCTTTTAAAATGTTATCTAAAGTTTCCATGATTATTTAAAGCTTTACACGGTTTATAACAATTTTTACAATATATATAAAAAAAACTACTTTAAGCATAATAGCACTTTAATAATACACAAAATGTATGAAGAGTCTTTAGTGGTTTGACCAGTGTCAGGAACAGAGCGGTGCAGATTACAGAGGGTATCCCAGGAAACCACTGCTGTTCCAGTAATGTGACCCAGTGTCAAAGAGTCAATTTACACTTTCACTTGTTCCACCATGCTGTTTGTCCATTTTTTGGGTTGTTCACAGAAAGTGTGCACCTCTAGGTAGAGGTAAATGTAACTTCTTGTTTAAAAATGCCACTCAGAGCTTTAGTTTGTGTGTGTGTGTTTGTGCTTTATAGTGGAATGAAGTTTAGCGATCAGTTAAGCTGAATGTATGTTGTTGACACAATGTGTCTAATGATCCTCTGAATTATTCTGAGTTTTGTGTTCATAAAATCCTGGAGGGACTGATATTAGAATCATTTCTGAAGAATCACTGGAATTCACTGAAGACTGGAGAAATGGCTGCTAAAAACCAGAACCACAGGAATAAACTACATTTTTTAAATAAATTAAAATACAAAAGCTATTTTAAATAGTAATAATTTTTTACATCCAAAAAGTGAAAAAAAAAGAAAACAAAAATAAAAAGTTTAAAGTTTAAAAATACGTAAACATTCCATAGATTTGCCCTCACATACACCTTAGAACATTTGAGGGAAAAACAGAAAATAAATTCAAACTAGTGATGAATATTTTCACAATTGTCTAGATGGGATTTCTTCATGTTACACTTTTACTCACACAGCACAAAATTAGTTTTCCATTTGCAACCAGATTTAATTGATTCTAGACTATGGAAAAAGTAGAATTTTCTAACTTGTGTTCTTGATCCAAGGATACGCACATGCGCTATGTCATCTAAACAGCTGAAGATATACTTTCTGGCTTCTTTTGATTTCAGCCCCGACTCGGTCTCATGCTCTTCTGTGGACTGAAACATATGCAAAACGCATAGATATTAAACACACAACATTTTTTTTTTTAAATAATCAAACAGACCTTATTTACTTTAATGCATGGTTTCCCACAGCAAATATAGAAAATTATAAAATATCGAAACTTTACAAAATACAGTCAAGAAAATTATTTTAAAATACATAAAATATTGTCCAAATAATGATTACATTGATACGTTAATATATATA
>JAUMHG010000236.1:342650-354721 GCA_032359395.1 Enteromius anoplus
TTCTAATGATACAATCAGGGCTGTGTAGGTGGACAAAAAAATCATATTAACCACTAATGCTTTTGTATATTTATCATTAGTAAACATGATACAGGTGTTTTGGGTAAGTAATGTGTGTGTGTGTGTGTGTGTGTGTGTGGTTCATAGTTCTTGATCTCACTTTAAGTCTCCAGGCCGCATATGGCGAGTCTGACTCTCGGCAAAAGAAGCGAGATGTCTTCGTCCCCACATTTAACAGATGCTCTCCTGGCAGACCCTGTGTCTGAGAAATGTAGCGGATCTGAGGAGAGATGGGAAAGAGTGAAACAGAGCTAACTGAACTCAATCATTGTTAATGTTTTAACACCTTCCAGAGTAAATGGATACGTCAACAAAATACTGTCAGATGCCTAGGAACAGCATGTGTTCTCAATAACACGTTGAGAACGCAGCACGTGTTTTGAGCAACATGCAGAAACGGACGAATTATGGAGTTATGCTTGTGTGAAACCCACGGGAAGGGGGGGCGCCTGGCCGTTTTCTGTGTGTTCTTACGTCAACGGCACTATGGTGTGAGAGAAAGTTCTATTAGATGCTCAGTGTCACATGGGGACTGCAGAGGTGCAAAACCTGCAGTGGCACATCTTAAAATCAGATCACATGACCGTTTGACCTCTCAACCCAGACTGGGGCAGAATATTTGTGATAGCCTGCCAAGAAAAAAACAAAACAAATAAATAAATAACCCATACCTCATGCAGGAAAGCTTCAGAGAAGCATCAAGTGATCCAAAGAAATTCACAGAACAGAAATTGAGAACATTTGCACCCGCCATGAGTTTGACATTTTTTGTTTCCGATTTAAACTTTACACTTAAAGGTGCATTTTTGACGGTACTAGAGCATAAAACTAAAATACTATGATGTGATTGCAGATATTTATGAAATAAGTTTAGATATAGGTTTCTTTGGAAAACAATGCTACAGTCAGTTGTTTAAATAGCAAATGTATTTGCGCCCGTTTGTAAGCCCAAGGGCTTGTTGGTCTGAAAGCGAGGTGCGTTTAGGTGCACAGTTGGCGAGTTGCCATTTTAAGGCAACATGAATATAAAAATGCCTATATGTCATAATGGATACAAAGTCACTGCATGTATCAGAATTAGGTTACCTATTTCCTCATGTATAACCATTTCCTCTTTGCAGCTTTGTTTTCTCGCGTTCAATCTATACGCTTGCAAATTCCACCGTGTAAAGCCTTGTTTTCACCTGGCTCTGCAGCACGAGCCTTCACAAACAGACGAGGCATTGTCGCACTTGCACGACATTGAGTAACTGCCTTCTTAAATTAGCAGAAAAAAACAGCGGTGAAGTAGTAGCAACCTTGCTGTCTTGAGTAGAGTTAAATGAAAGAATGAATTTCTTTATTTATAAACTTCATTGGCTGTGGGAACATTTAGATCACACATACGTGAATTAAAATGTGTTTTTAATTCACCATATCCTCCCTACTAAACAATCAAAGAAAGCAAAAAGCTAAATACTGTATACTAATAACTAAATTGAACATGGAGAATATAAATGGGGCGTGTAGCGAATTAAACTTAAAGGGAATAGGATATGAGACTCTGATTTACACAGGTTACTTATTAAGTGAATAGGAACAACACTTTCAGACCATTTTCCCCCACTTTTAAACCAGTAAAAGTGGATTCAGACATGTGAATTCCTCTGAATTTGGACTGCAGTACCCATTTCAACCATTAGTTGTCAATATTACATACTACACCTTTAAAAGATAAACCAAAAAATAAAACTTATGTCATTTTTTGACTCAATTCATACATGCTTGAAATTACATTCTTCGGTTTTATTTTTTAGTTTTATTTTCCCCATTATTATGGGTAGGCATCAAAAAGCTAAAAATCCCGTCAGTTCCAGATTACGCAGTCGAAAAGTCCAAATAAGGTTTGCAGTTCGAAGATTTTTTGTGAAAAATGTCAAATGTCCAAAATTTCAGCTTGTTCCTCACACAAAAGTTTCTGATGAGCTTAATTAATGATCTGTCCAACATAGTTTTTTGAGAAGACTCATACAACATAGGGTTATAGGTTAGTATGCTTTATCTTTAATAACTACTTACCCTAATAACAGTCATATACAACCTTTCATAACTAATTAAATAACTAAATGATAATGTAATAAATACAATAATCTGCTTCTCACAAGCTCACTCACTCCCGGGATCACAACGCGGCGACGGAAATTATTAGGTAAGCATTTCGAACTTCGGCTTTCATTTCTAATGCTAAGTTTGTAATAGTTGAAAGTTGTCTTATTATGATTCATAAAAATATATGTGTAAGGAATATGTATTTACTTCGCAACATTTTTACCTTTTTGCTGAAATCAACATTTCAGTTTTTCTTAAATGGATAGTCCACTAAAATATGCAAATTGTGTCATTAATTACTCATCCTCATGTTGTTCCAAAACCGTTAGACCTTCTGAAAACAACTTTCTTTAATGGTGCCCTAGGTTGACACGAAGGAGAATAATTGTTGAATAAAGTTTTTTTTTTTTTTTTCTTTATGCACAAAAAGTATTCTCGTAGCTTCATAAAAATTCAGCTCGAGCCACTGATGTCACTTGAACTGTTTTAACAACGTCCTTGCTGCATTTCTAGGCCTTGGAAAATTTTAGTTGCATTGTTGTTTATCTGGAGGAACAGATAGTTCTTGGATATTATCAAAAATCTTTTGTGTGTTGTGACGATGAACAAAGGTCTTACAGATTTGTAACGACATTAGGGTGAGTGATGACAGAATATTCATGTTTGGGCTACCGCTTAAAGCACCATTTTTTTTTCTGTTTTGTAATAAAGAAACTTATGTTATGATGTGCAAATTAAAGTGCTACAGGGTTTTAAATCATACCTTATTGAATAAACGCCCGATCTATCTCTCCTTTATTTTTATTTATGAAAATGTAAATATGATGTCTTCTTTGTTTAGATATGATATTTGGTGACATTCATACTGGATTTAGAAAAAGGGAGCCTGGTGAATTATGGAAGACAGCTGTCACTATCTTTGCTGTAACGCAGGAAGAGGGAATTTTTTGTACCAGTGTTTTTGCTTAGACTTATGCAACTTTATTGCTTTGAATTTGATGAACTTAAACCGTTTAAGGAAACCCAATTGCTTTAAACGATTTAAGTTTTGAAAAAAAAAAAAAGAATTTGAGTGCTTAAATGGTTTGAGTTACCGTAACTTGTCGGGTTTTACAGTGTGTATTACTTCAGATATCAGTATCTGGGCTACTTTAATTATACTTTGATCTTTTGAAGTTTGAGAGCCTGTGGCCACTATACACTATTATTTTCCTGTACAATAAAAGTTTCAACTTTCTGCTAAATCTCTTTAAGGTTTCATGGAACAAGGAAATCATGTGCCTCAACTATTCATTTCTGTTGCGCTGTACCCTTTAGCAAATTAACAGTAGCTACCATTAGATAAACTCACACACAGACACCATAATCAAGCTTTAAGACTACATAAACAGGGTCTGTGTGAAAACAGATGAAGACCTCTGGGTGATGAAATGAAAGGGGATAGACAGGGACAAAAATTAAGGCATTTGGAAAGTAAGGTCAATATGAAAATGAAAGGCTTAAAACGGGTCTCAGATCAGTACAGAAAACAGAAAGTGAGTAGGCTTGTTGTATAACAATGTACAATCTGATAGATGAATAATTAATATTCCAGTATCTGACTCGGAGATATGCACATCTAATGACATAACGCATTTAATCATATAACACCGCAGGCCATAACGATGAATCAAAACATTTCAGCTCTGGTAAAATCTTTCAGTTGTTTGAGTTATACATTTCCAGCTTGAGGGCAGCAGCTGATTCAACTGCATACATAATCCTTCGATCCATTTGGGACCAGGTCAGTGGCAGGAGGCTAAGTAGACTGATCCACATGTCTTTTTCTCTGGTTATAACTCCTCCTGGGGGCCCAAGGCATTCTCTGAGAGATATAGTCTGTCTAGTGCATCCTGGGTCTGTCCTAGGGTCTCTTCCCAAACGGCCCTTTCAATGAACACCTCCACAAAAGGAATTAGTGAGGCATCCTAAAAAGATGCCTGGGTCAAATCAACGGTCTCCTTTGGGTGCTAAAGAAGGGTTGGACATTGCAACTAAAATCTTGATATTTTGCTAAATATTCCACATATTTATTTTTGGATTTGATAATAATAATAGTAGTAATCATCAACATTTTTTACTGAACGAACACACAAGGAACGCTTAAAAATTACAAGTATTTACAGTACACTGCCCTCCAAAAGTTTGGAAACACGACTGGAAAAGTGTGGTTTTGGCTGATATCAGCACAAATCCTTATTATTTTTTATTACAAATACTGTAACTTGACATTATCAATGAAGACCAGCAATAATAATTTTCGTTTTGATTACATAATAATGGCAATCTATATATGTAAAAGTTAAGAAGTCTCCAACTAGTGTGAATCATCTTTGGGCAATCCTTCAGGAGGCTTGGATTAATATTTCAAGTCAATGTTTGAATAAACAGAGCTCGGATGCTCAGATTATGCAGAGCTATAATAGCTGCTGACGAATCCAAAATGTAAGTATTTTCTATGTATAAACTCGTTTTCATAGTTTGTTTTGTCCCTTACCTGTGCAAAATAATCACAAATTAAAAGGGATTTATGCCAATATTGTCCAAAACCCCACTTTTATGCGGCGTTTCCAAACTTTTGGAGGGCAGTGTAACGTACCATACGAATCATAAATTAAGTTGCAAAGTTTTTTTTTTTTTTAAACAACTGTTAAAAACAAGTTCCAAAAGCAAACTTGTAAATTAAAATTAATACGGAATTAATTAAAATTCAGCACTGTTTTTAAGCGAGTCAAATTTGTGACACTGACCAAGCTAACGCTTTTGGACAAAAGGTCAGATTCTGCTTCCATTGCCAAACCTTCTATTGAAGCACACAGGGCGCTCTTTGGAACATTCTCCAACAATCAAATAATGCTGGATAGCCTGGTCATCAGGTTTCATCACTTCTGTTTGTCCGTCCATCTAGTCTTATATTTGTCGTAAAACTGTATATCACAGACAAAAAAGCTAGTAAATATGTATCTTTTAACTTCCTAGCTGTATTTCTCATGACAAACTTCTGTATAATACACATAAGACAACTGTCAGGAAGATTAACAAATAAACAACAACACATAAATAAACAATGGCACGTCTTTCAAATAATAAATGCAATTCACTAAAAACTGTTATCAGCCAATTGGCTAGTAAGTTAAGTTACGTTTTACTCACATTTGGCACTTGTTGGGTGCTAATTCTGGAACCTGTGTGTGTGTGTTGTGTGTTCCAGCCCTTAAGAGTAACGGCTTTATTTTCAAAAAGGGATGTGTCACTTTATTACTGTAGGAATATGACTACACCCAGGGCCACAGTTTGCAAAACACACATTTCTTCTACATTCAATGGCTACTTGCTGTAACATTGCGGCAGTGTCAAATGCAGGTTCCACATGTTTGTGATATGAGGCCCTGCGATTGGTAGCGTAAGGGGGTGTTCATTTCTTCTATATATATCTTTTGCTGTGTGAGATTAAATTGAACACCCCCGTGAAGGAGGCGCGTGGATTAAGAGTGCGATACCACAAGCCATTTTAGTCCCTGGACTGGAATCATAACTTGGGCAGTTAGGTGACACCCCAGATGTACAGACGTGAAGTGGTGACATCCTGTTAAAACATACTTTATGTGCTCTTGTATTGCTGTAATGTACCTCAGAACTCAAGGGGACGATAGAGTCTGGTCTCTAGCTATCAACTTTGTTTTACTTGTGTCTATTCAAACTCTCATGCCACTAGTTGACCTGAGAAAAAACAATGCCTAAAGAAGTTGAATGTTTATGTCAATGTCTGCTATAGCGCCCCCTGCAGCAATGCTGAGAATGCAGAGTCCTTTCGTTCCACTGTGACATCGCCTTCCAAGCATAGACTGTAAAAAAAGATGGACGACGCGACTCCACTTTCTACCACTAAAGAAAGTGAAGCCAAAACATGCTCGGTTTGGCCGCTGAGATCTTGCGCAAATGACGTCATTTGGAGCCAGAGTCTGCGCAGTATAGATCGTGAGGTGGAGCCAAAAACCAAAGTCCTGCCCAAACTCTCGAAACTCTGGATTATGACACCACACCCCGTTTTTATTGCATCAAATAACTAGTTTTAAGATAACATGTTAGAAAAACGAACACCTGAACATACATCAGCATGGTAACAACTACCTAAAATGATAGAAACCTTTGTAAAAAAATATATATATATATTTGAAGTGTTATTTGATTATTTAGTTTGTCTGACATCCCATTAGATTGGAGAGGGCGGGGTTTATGACCTATACTGCAGCCATTCACAAGGCGGTGATTGAGAAGCGATGGCTTCATTTTTCAAGACTTGTGCAGCACATTTGCTTCCAAAATATTCGGAACATGTTGGAACATTTACATTCAACACACAACAACAGCAACAATATTCAAATTCTGGCCAATGATTGTTTTCGTGTTATAACCAGAACAGTCTCTCAACAAGTGTTGGGTAAGTTACTCAAAAAAAGTAATCCACTACAAATTACTAATTTCTCCTAATCCATAAACAGAGCTCAGCTATAATGTGATCGTGCACACTAGTGCGTATTAGTTTAAAAACGGTTACACCTATTGTTCACACTAATTCGACAAATATGGTGTCGAAACCAGAGACTTTTGAAAAGGCTGCAGACTCGTTTTAGTTTGAAAACGACGGGGTTGCGTTTCAGTGTAAACGGAGCAAAACGGAGACTTTGGAAAACGATGGTGTGGCTGCCCACATTCTCTATGCATATCCTAGACGACCACGTAAACAATACCATAATGCTCATTGTTGTACCCATAGATATGCGTTGGGAGATTCCCTATTCAATCGTTCCAATCGAACAGACGCGTCCGCAATTTAAATAATAGGAAATCTACATATCTTTGGTTGTACGTGCATGTTTCATGCGTTTTAGGTTGTGTAATGTAAATGGAGATCGTTTTTGAAACACAGCGGAAATACTAGTGTAAACCTGGATCATTTTCATTCTAATACACAGTTTCAAAACTAAAACGCAGTAGTGTAAACATGGCCTACATGTTGTAGGATTCATCTGCATTTTATCTTGCATTCTGACATTGTTAGATGTGTGAAGTTACAGAAATATTACAGCTGTAGATACTATTTACCGATGTGTACTTACACTGTGGTTACATACTACATACACATCTAGTTACTATGGAAGTTCACAGGTATTAGGGACACTTCATATAAAGTTGGACCAAAAAAAAACTATATTCAGTTGTTTTTGCAAAGTTATGTTATTTGTTTTAAACAATTAATGGCACAAGTTAACATTACTCACTGGTAAGTTAATTAAAAGATTAATAATAAAATACTTTTAGATTAATCAGGGGGAAGCGGATATGTGATTAATCAAAATAAATTATATATTTACTGATATATTAATAAATGATCAATTTAACTTTCTGGTCTATTTCTCACACAGCTATGCATCAAATCAAAACTTGAACTAGAGCAAATGAATGGTGCTTTTATGGTATTTTTGTTGGAAGATCACAAAAAGTCATCCAAAAAAAAATCCAGAGACAGTGAAGTGCCACATCAGGAATGGGTACATTCTGATCCACTTTCGCTGAAAAAGAACCTGCTACTGAGCAGATAGACAAATTCTAACCTTTCTTCTCACAGGTGTTGAGTTAAAGCTAGAGTGCTGTGATAGTGGAGATGAATTATTCCAGCCAGACGAAATTCTCATGGGCTTAAGAGGTCTTTCTGGTATAATACAGGGTTATATACGAGCATTAAGAGCATGTAGCTTTTAGACTGACAGTTCATGACACCCGCTGGCATCTTGAAATCCATAACCCCCTCCTAGCTGTGTTAACAGCCCAGCCAAAAGGAAGAGGAAAACTCATCAAACCCCCCGCTATTGCTGCCAACTGCTATGTCAAGGCAGTGGCTGCTTGGACTCTGCCTTCCAAACCCTCCCCAGAAACAGTGTTCTAATCTGGGCTTGTTCCTGCGGATCTATCACACATGCAGATACACAGAGACTTGGTAATGCCCCCTCCTCACAGTTTCACCCCGGGGCATTCAGGGGCCCAGCAGCAGGGGGAACATGCCCCGAAAACGCTCAGATCATAAACCAATGTGCGCTCAGACAGACGCAGCATGAGCGCGCACAACAAACACCCACACGTTGACACTTGTACGCCAACACAACCGCTAAGAAGCGGCCGTGAAAATTCTTCTGGAGATTGTTTGGGCTTGACAGCACATACCACAGCCCTGTGCTAAACAGATTACGTCAAGAGGAGGAGAAATATGGAGAACTCGCGATCAAGAAGAAACATTTAGTGTGTGTGTATATGAGAGAGAGTATTAAAGAGACTATAAAACAAGATTTGAAAGACACAAACCTATACGGATAAATATGGCAAATCTCAACAAACCATGTCTAAGCCACATTTCAACCCAATATCAAAAGAAAAACTATTTATGGTATCACTTTAGTATTGAGACTAATGCTCACTATTAACTAGCTGCTTATCAGCATACTCATTAAGATAATGTATGTTTATTAGTACTTATAAAGCAAATATTCTGCATGACAATATTCTATATTACTAATTCTACCTTGCTAACTATTAATAAGCAGCAAATTAAGAGTACATTTCTGCTTCAGTGACTCCAGGGTACGACAAATATCACCAGTGGTTTGGGTTCTGGCCAGGTTTCATGAGATTTGATGCAGCTGCCGATGATGAAGATGCAGCATGTTAGAAGAATTACCTGGTCAAACTCGAGGGCTCCTGGGTAGAGGGGCCAGCCCAAGAAGAGCTCAGCAATCACACATCCCAGCGACCACATGTCTATGGCTTCACAAAAAGGCAGGCCAAGAATGATCTCTGGAGCCCTGTGATGACAAAAAAAAACACCAATATGAGGAAAAAGGGTCACTGTAACATAAAAATTTACTTTCAAATTTCACGCTCAGACTACAAACTGTAAGAACTACAATTCTCTCACTACTAAGTAGTTGCTTATTAGCATGCCTATTATTAACATATTGGCTAGTACTTATAAAGCACATATTCTGCATGACCATATTCTAAACTTCTAATATTAACCCCATATTAACTTATCAAACTCCATTATTAAACATCAAATTAGATGTTTATTGAGACCAATTTATAGTTAATGGTTTGTTAACAGGGAGAATTGGACCTTAAAATAAAGCATGGCCAATTGTTTACAATGAGATCAAACAGTATAATTTAGAGAATATATGATACAACCAAATTGACTTGGTTGGCTTGACAAAACTGTTCTGTATAGCGCTGGGCTTTGGAAAAAGTGGAAAAAGGCTACTCACAAGGACAATTTAATTTCAGTGAGAGGGGTACACACTACAGACATGGAATTTAGAACATTCTTTCCTGTTTGTATAGTGCAAGCCTATAAAACCAATACAATGAATGACAGAGGTGGTGGATAGTGGAGGGTGGCTGCTAGAATTCAGCACTAACTCGGTGATATCAGCAGAACAGGAGATACACAAGATGTTTCAACTCTAAAAGGCAATAAATTGCAAAATATAAGTATATTTAAATAAAGTTTTACATTTTTAGTTTCTCCTAGAAGGTTTTTTTACAATATAAAGAAATATTTAAGGGACAACAAATGTACATCCAGCCAATTGTTGTTGCATGGTTTGGAATCAACCTTCAGAGGTTTATTCAGTGACAACACCTGGCTGGATGTATATTATCCCACTTATTAAACAGCTACTTGGCATAAATAGGCCTGATTAATTCCACATGAAATATTATGAAGATATGAACTGCATTTTAAAACATTACCAGTATATTATCTCAAAGATATGGTGACCTAGTCTCAAGCCCCGTTCACACTAGCAGCAACACGCAGTGACAAGGCGACTCGGTCCCATTTATTTCAGTAGAGAGATGGCGATTTCCAGTGACATGAGTGAAAGCGACAATTGCCGACAAAATGGGGCGTGTCCAGCAGCGCTACAGAATCTCTCAACTTGCAAATGCAAATGAAGAGCGACTTTCGGGAGCGACAGCAAGAGGAAAGACAAGGGTAGTGCTCATGTGATCATTTTCCTTTCAGCTCCGCAGCAGCTCATCAAACTGGGTCCGGTCAAGCCTGAAGTCCAGCTGGAACCGTACTTCATCCAGCCACAGTTCCTGCACAAGCCGGTGGTACTCGCCATGCTGACTCAGAGCCTGAATTGTTTTATAGACCCAGACAAACTGGTGTTTGCATTTTTGCATTTGCAGTCAATTGAAAAACAGAACCCTGTTTCGCATTCATTTTTGTTTGCATGTACGGATTCAGAGACAAAAGTCACTGCTAGTGTGAACGGGGCTACAGTTGACACCTGATGCATATGGTACACGTTCTGAAGTCGTCATCTGATTGGTTAAATTCTACAGAATTTCCGGGAGACATGCATGTCGAGTTCTTTAACACTTTTTTCTGGAAACAAAGATGACGTGATGCCAAACTTCCACATTGAAGAACAAAGCCATAGTGTGACAGTGAGCGATTATCACATCAACTAAATAGGGCTGGAGGATAAATCGTGATGATATCGCAGAGTCTCTCACAACGAAACTCCAAATACACCCCTCAGGAAATGTCTGTAGCAGTAGCTGAATAAACAGAAAATGTAACTGCTTTCATTGATTCAATGTAGGGTTGGGTTGTTAGACGATGCCATCGTCTATCGCCGATGGCTGATAGACATCACAATGCTGAGCCGGCATCGAAATGCTCCGCCCCACCCCACATTTCGGTTTCAAGGGTGCATTTTGCTAAGAAACAAACGTAACATAAATCATCTGCGTCTTCAGTCATTCAGATGTCGGGAGTAAATGACTCTATGCTATGTTCATTAATACATTCAACAACAAAACACCTCAATCTCTTAGGACTCTTGCTTGTCTCTGCGTCTCGGTCCGATGACAGCTCACTCAGGGCGGGTCTGAGCTAGGACACCAGTGCAGTCTGTGTAACATGCTACTGTCAATCAACTATTGTGGGAGTGGCCTCTGTCGATGTGGCTTTAGGAATGGCTTGATTTCTGAAGGGGCAACTTATTTTTATTAAATAAAAAAAAAAACCTACTGGGTGGATCTAGGGCTGGGCGATTCTTTAGAATTTTTTCAATTAATCAAGACTATTTATTTTTTTCTTAAATAGAGATATCATGATTTATTATTAAAATATTAGATCCATTGTAATTGCACCAATGGCAGAATAATTAACAGGCAATATTGCCTGACCACATGATGGCGCGACTAGTTAACTGCTCACTTGTGAGAGTAGAGCACTCTATAAAGGAACTCTCTTCACGGAAGGATGACCTTGTGCCAAAGAAAGGTAGTAACGTTTCGGTTCGGATTCGGAAATGGTTCGGATTTGAGAGGTCATATGTCGAGCTTTTGTCAAATGCAAAATATGCAGAAAGTCAGTTGCAACCAGCAGTGGCAGCGCCACTAATTTATTCCAACATTTGCGACAAAGGCATCAAGCTGAAAGGGAAGAATGCTCAAAGTTAAGAGATGAAGACAAGCTAATTCCATGTGCAAGAGGTCCTAAAAATCTACAATATCAATCTACAATCCACCTAAAAATCGCAAAACGCCAGATGTCATTAACGGTATAATTTTCCAATTCTGTTCCATATGACAAAAGGGTACCTTGATAGAAAGAAATGACAGATGCTGTGGTGTTTCATATCGCCAAGGAAATGCTTCCCATTTATACCATCGAAAAGCAAGGGTTCATAAAAATGCTACACACTACTGATCCAAGATACAAGTTGCCGAGCCGCAAATACACTCAACAAAAACATAAACGCAACACCTTTGTTTCTGCTCTGATTTTTCATGAGATGGACTTAAAGATCTAA
>JAUMHG010000236.1:354821-365657 GCA_032359395.1 Enteromius anoplus
TCATGAGTAGTGCACAGGTGTACCTTATACTGCCCACAATAAAAGGCCACCCTGGAATGTGCAGTTTTGTCTCACAGGAAAAATGCCACAGATGCCACAAGCATTGAGGGAGCGTGCAATTGGCATGCTGACAGCAGGAATGTCACAGTGCTTTGGACATTGTCTTTACAATGCCATTGGTAAGCATGATTAATAATTAAAGCAATAAAATTCAGATGGTATTTCATTAATAAATGAAATGATGATGATGATTATTA
This sequence comes from Enteromius anoplus, assembly GCA_032359395.1. Classification (NCBI taxonomy): domain Eukaryota; kingdom Metazoa; phylum Chordata; class Actinopteri; order Cypriniformes; family Cyprinidae; genus Enteromius; species Enteromius anoplus. Next base: position 355,079 of record JAUMHG010000236.1, read on the forward strand.
GGTTTTGCTTTTGTAATAACAGTGCCAATCACTTAATATAAATTTGTTGGTTATAGATTCATATTCTGAATATTTCATAAATCCATAAATAAATGTGTTCCTGCAACCAGTGCCCCTTCTGAGACTTTGGTCTACAAAGTGCTGTTATTTTATTATTATTAACTGGTGTAAATTTGCTTAACTTATTGGGTTCACTGATGTAATGTTTACATTGGTTAAAATGGTTATTTTCTAACTCTATATTCAGAAGTATTTAATGTTAAATTCTAATTTTGCACAATATTTACTTTCATATTTCATTTAAATCTTCTACAAGATATGTAATTCAAGAATTTGTTTTACATTTTTTTACACCTTGTTGACCAATTTATATATGGCATGGTAAAAATACAATGTTCCTTAACCAGATGGTTTTTCAAGTTACTAATAAAGAGAATGTTACCTCAGTCATGTTGATGCAATGTTTTAAGTTGACTAGTTAAACATTAAAAAAATCTAAATCCTGAAGTCCTCTGGTTTCATTTTAAAGTAAATAAGGTTGATAACTGAACTGCAAGATGATAGCAGTTGCATTTAAATGAAACTACAGAAAGTGTGGTGGTGTGACAGGACAGACGTGAAACCACATGAGCAGTCTCTTATTTAGTGTTAAATCAGGGGCATCTCGGAATGTTGCAACTGACCAATAAGAATCACGTATTTCAGAGAGACATGTAATAATAGTAAATAAAACATGAGTACTTAGATGCTAAGATGGGTGAACCACTTAAATTTTAAGACGTAGGCGACTTTGTTTCTGCAGCAGAACACAAACAAAGATTTTTAACTCTAACTGTTGCAGTCATATAATTGAAGTCAATGGGTACAAAAAAATAACAAAACAAAACACTGTCCTCAGCTCATTCAAAACATCCAGCTATCTATGTGCAAGAGCACGTTGACGCATCACGCGCCGGATGTTATGAATGGGCTGAGGACAGTCGGAGCTTGTGGTGTACAAGAGGTAAAAAAAATATATAAATGCTGTTCAGTTTTTTGCACAGATATACTAATATACACAAATATAATCTTTGTGGTAATGCATGTTTAGGGTAGGACTGGCTTTACGTGGGTTACCAGGTCAGTGAGCTCTACTTTAAGTGAAGCCATGGTGACGCAGGAAGCCCTGTGATTGCTTAGCAACAAATCTCCACGGTGATCTCATTGAATGGCATTAAGGTCTCTCCGTGAGACCGTGATGCTGGTTCAGTCAGCACTCATCTGACTAAGTCTGTCTGACAGATTACTGTCACTCAGACTACACAAGTACAAACACACTTCTATTGCCGTCATTACACATTACCATCACTCTATATACCTTTTTGATAACGTTCAGTGCTTTGCTACAATCTGTATTGTTAAAAGCGCTATATAAATGAAAGTGACTGATATTATTAAAATATGCAATATTCTGTAAATCACAAGCATACCAACAAAGTAGAAACAAAATAAAAGATTCTGTTATTGACAGCTATAGTGATTTTGAAGTCACTATTTGTTTCCTGGCTTTGTTTAAAACCCAGACACAATTTGAATGAAAGATATTTGAATAGATACACATTACAAATAAACATAATATGAATAAAACAAACAGTGCTTTAATTTTTCAGGAAAAGTACTGTAGGTGTATTCAGCAGTAATGAATTAGCCTACACTACATACATTTACTCACTCAGGTCCTTTTTATCTGAATGAGTTTGTTTTTTCGGTTGAACATTGAATTAAATTCAATGAAGACTACTGTTTGGTTACTCAAAATATCTAATTTTGTGTTTAGCACAAGAAAGAAATGAATATAGGTTTGGGACAACAAGTAAGGGGAGTAAATAATGACACAATTATAATTTTCTGAGTGAACTATCCCTTTAATGACATGCGGCGGCATGTTTAGTTGTGTCCCTTTAAGAGCTGCACACATCTAATATACTGGCACTTGTTTCTCTTGATTGTTTACTTTTACTTTAGACACAAGCAACTGTGTTTAACGGTGTGTGTTTTTGACAGTATTTCCACAAATCGTATGTGATAAATATCTAAGTTCAGTAATTAGGCGCTATTTGACAGGCTTTTAGTGTGCGCGCACGCTTCAGGTGTACGCTCTGGAAAAGCGCATCCGGACAGCACACATATGAAATGTTTAATGGACAAGACTTTAAAGCGAATAATGTACTTTTGTGATTGTGAATCAGTGCAGTGTCCGGTGAGTGGAATTCTAGCACTGAGTTAACACTGATGTGAATGTATGTCATGCTGTACAGCATATTGAGACGGAGATGATAAAATAGCACGATACTACGATATGCCTTAAAAAGCAGATCGTGGAGACATTTTTATCGTCCATGATCAAAAATCGTCATATGGCCCACCCCTATTGATAGTAGCCACTGACTTGAATAGTCCAAAAAAATACTATGTAATTCAGTGTGGTTACCAACATTCCTTAAAATGCCATCTTTTGATCTCAACAGAAGACAGAAATTAATGCAAGTCTGTAACAAGTGGAAGGGGAGTAAACAACGTCAGAACATTCATTTTTTGGGTGAACTTGATTTGACCCACTAAGCCTTCTGTTCTGTGTAATGACTTTGAGTTTATTTGGTCTTCATGCATTTATTTGTCCTTCAAATAACTTGCGCTGATGAGAACTCAATGAGAGCGGAAAGGCATGCGATCGGACGCCGAGGTTGCTTTGGTTCTCCTCGAAAGGTGAGTGAGTAACACCAGCTCTACACCAGACGCAGCGCAGCGACAGCTTAAAGTCTGCCTACACTGGACGAGATAAAGCGACCTTAGAAAATAATTGACAGCAAGTCATAAATAGAACGCAGCAGCAGTTTTCTGTTAGAGTGTCCAGTGTAGGTGGCTTACTGTGCGTTCACACCACCGGTGGCGAGAGCGTCAAAGTGGCTGCAAGTCGGCGGCAAGCGCCGTCAAGAAAAGTTGGCGCGGTTTGGCGACAACCAATCGGAATGTAGAAGTCCACCTCTTTAGCAGATTGCAGATAACACACTCCTGTAAACTTTGGTTCCGACCCTATTAGTTCTATTAGTTATTAGCACCCCAATCGCAACAACTTGATCCTCCATCACGATGTGAATTTAATAAGAACATGCACAATACTATTTAAAGGCAACATTTTCCCGCTAGAATGCTTGTTTTTCAACAGTAATGCAATTGATTTGCTCAAAACAACACTGATTTGACCAATTGCATTACGCTAACGTTGCACTTCCTCCGGTAGGTTTGACACAAATTAATGTTAATTTAAAACCAAGACTAATTAATGTCTTTTATTATTTTAAAATTAGACTAGCAATTAACCATGAACATAAAAATGACACACCACACAAATGGCTTTTAATTGAAAGAAAACATGTAACTACAAAAAAGTTATTTTCATTGATAAATTTCTTACTTTTACATTCAATATATTTCATGAGGTTATCTTATACCCTCCTTGTGGTCAGTCTGCACGAGATTAACAAGTTTGTTTGATTTGCAGCCCCTTTAAATACAAAACAAGTATTCAATCTACGTCAGAGCGTCCAAAAAAATCTCAGTACAGCGTCGTTGGCAGGGCGGCCAGGGCGAATTTTGATGCTCTCGCCGGTGGCGGAGTGAACGCACAGTGAGGCTATGTATGTGTGGGGCGGAGCTATCAAAATACCGGCGAGACCATTTGGGGTAGAGACGTGTTTGTTTTGCTGATTTCAAATATCAACATTGCCTTTCAGAAATCGCTTAACCTGCCTTTAAGTTGTAGTTTAGAGCTGGACATACTAAACTAATGTACAATTCGAAAATTCTGACTGTGCACTGCACATACAGGATGAATCAACAGTTTTAATTAGGGAATTTGGGAAAAATGTCACATTGCGATTATTAAGGTCAAAATTGCGATTTGCGATTGCGATACGACAAACAAGTGGTTTGACTCAACTTGCTTGTTCTGAAGGAAAATGCACACACAGATTACTAATAATGCTAAAATCTATATTTCTCAACTAAAATACGGTATACAGTCCAATCTAGCAACAACAAATTAAAACTAAATTGTACAAAGTTGAATAACAGTAACATCTTTACATTACTGAATTAAATTACATTAAATCAACTTTAAAATAAAATTAAAAAGTCAAAAAGGACAGATAAATAAAACAAATACCCATTTTTGTATTTGTACATGTTGTCCCAAAACATTTTAGCAGGATGTAACATATACTTAGTATATTTCTTTAGGTATCTCTTGTCCAGTGTGCCAATCATTTTCTCAAATCCTTCTTTGTTAAAAGTGCGTTCACACCTGAGGCGACTTGGGCGAATATATCGCGCTATTCGCGGCGTGTAGTTGGATGCTTGAACATGTCGAGTTTTGGCCGGTTTCACTACACGCGTCAGCATCGCATATTTGTTTCTGCATCCATGTTGAGCTTTCACACAGCACCCTGGGGCGGCTCAGCAGGTGCAGAGAAATGACATAAATCAAAGCACATGGCACACAGTCTTCGGAAAAGAACTCTGGAAAACCCAACAGAAAGATGCTTGTCTATAGCCTGCTGCAGTAGAAGCTGCAAAACGCTGCCGGTATGAAAGCATAATCGGCGCGCGCTGCTCCTACTCTGCATACACGCTGCTTCTGCGCTGCTTATGCGTGCAGTAAAACCGGCGTGTTCAACGCGCAGCTTAATTCGCGTGAATCGCGCTGCAGGATGTCTAATTGGGTCTTTGCATTGACTTAACATATAAATCCCTAGCGCTTTAACGCTTCCTTCACGTCTAGTGTGAATGCAAATGCATTTGTTTGCATTCGATATAAATCGCAACATTTGCTGTAATGTAATCACATAGGCTGACATCGCGATTGCGATATGATAAATCGTGCAGCACTAGTTTTAATGAAACTCTGCCAAATACTGAACTAAACACCTTTGCATACACTTAAAATTCAAAGTATGCTTTGGGCTTTACCTGACTTGTAAAGTGCTATTTGTGAGGTGTGCATGAGGCTCCATTTCGATCAGGATGTTGACTAGGATGGGACCTGGTGCATTAATGAGGGACATGCATAACAACATTTAGTCAGAAAAACTGTATTAAGCCGCCGCCTCCTCGCAGGAGTTTAGAGAGCTTCCGGATGTCTCCGTGCACAAAGCAGCCCATTCTTCAGCACCAGCCACTGGGTTATGATGCACTGCAGTTCTCATATATCATCTCTCCCTCATAAACATGTAAGACGCCATCCAATAACACCATCTTCGTCCATATGATCTAGCGGCACTAAATAATCAAGGCAATACAAATATCTGCCCAGAGTGACCGCATACAGTAATGAAAACTGAGGGTGGGTTGTTCCTCGGTGTAGACCAATGGTTCTCATCGTTTTTTCTATGAAGCCCTCATCCATACATATTATAGTTGCAGTTTTAGATTACCGCAACCAGTCATCGGAAAGCAAGAATCAGCAGGGTACAAGGTTCATACAGATTTAAAGAACTTTCGAGTAGTGCAAGTCTGTATTTTTAATACAATAATCATAAACTACCCTAACAAAATACATCATTGACTATTGGCCACACACACAAAAAGTGTCTATGTACAAATGCTGCCCCAACCAACAAATCAAGCTCCAAGGTAGCAGCCAAAATGTCCTCGTAACATCACAGAAAAACAAAGAAAGATAAAAACAACAACAACAACAAAAACGTTAAATGTTCTAATATTTAAAAAAATAAAATCTAACAATGCAATATTTCAAATTAGGTTGGCAAGAGAGACCACATGTTTAGACCTAAAATAACTCTGGAGAACATGCATGTCATAACAGAAAACCCAAACCAAATGCTGATCTAAAATCAGCTCCATGCACTTACAGTTACAATATAGTATGGCTTATATGATGCCATCAGTGTCCAACTATTTTTGCATTGGCCTTAAAAATATCCTATTGCCTCACAGGGTTACTTATCTTTAACCCAAGAGTGGGACACGAACATGCATCTGCCATACCATATCTACACAACACCTGTGGCTCTGTTCCCAGACCATATATTTACTGTAGTGTGATAAATAAAACATTTAAAGTAATAAATAATAAATGAGTAATTAAAGGACACCTGCAGCTCTGATGGTGGCTGAGTCATGTCACCTTTTATTACTGAATATTTGTTTATATTCATTGAATATCAACACAGAACAAACCACTTCAGAACAATATTGTTAGATTATTTATTATTAGATTATCTTTGGAACAGCATGAGGGTGAAGAAATGACTAATTTTTCATTTTGTCTGAACTTAGACTTCAAGTGTTAACTTTAATGTTACTATATTTAGAGAAGCTAATAAGAAATCTCATCTGGAGCCGTATAACTTGAGGAGACTGAAGAACATCCGATTTTAAACCAAACAGCATCATGGTCTTGATAACCCCCCCTAAGATAAACCTTAAAACTATTATCTTAATAAGCCAGTCACAACAAACCCCTGGAAGGCCGCGAAGTTGCGATGCAATTACACAAAAAAAAAAAAAAAACGCAATATGAAACCCTCTGCTTGATATTACGGTGTCACAGACAGGTTGGAACTAGACGGCAGTCCTGCCGAGAAAGCATTCTGCAGAGGCCAGAGGAAATTCCCAGCAACTCTGTGAAGCCACTTTCAGTTTTTTGTGCAAGTGTACAGAAAATAAATTCCTAAACAAGTTTGTATCTATAAAGTTTCCAGAAAGCTGGCAGGGATCTTCATGCATTAAGATATGGAAATACAAACAAAGGCCAAGACATATGTAAAAACACCTGGAGATGAATGCTATCTTGAAAGTCAAACCAAGTCTCGATCTACTGCATCTGAGCAAATCCTAGCAAAACAGTTCTCATGGTAAACAAGGGTTTCTGTATCTGTGCCAATGTCAGTGACAAATATACTCTTCATGTCTCCAGAATGGCCTCCTGTCAACAAACAGCTGAACATAACACTTATCCAACACGCACTCCGCATGAAACTGAGGAAAGTTCTTCAGATCAAGTGAACAGACAGAAAACACCAGCACAGGGAGGCAATCTAAAGTGGGGGTCATTTATTAAAATTTTAACGGACTGATACTTAATTCACTTGTTTTTAAAACACCAAATAAAATATATTATATATATATTATATTTTATAAAAAAAGTATTTTACCCACTCTTTCTTTCTTATTCTAGCTTACAGCTACAGTGATGAAGGAAAATAAGCCGGATATTTCTGAGTCACGTCATTTCTCTTTTGAGACCACTTCTGGGAAGTTCAACTAAACAAAGACTAATAAAGAATCCCAGAGCGGGGGGTGAATTCCTAACTCTGTGACTTTGTGGGAGGGACTTCCATAAAGTCCTAACATCTGGTTTACTTTCACTATGCCAAATTAAAGGATACTCCAAGTAAATTTAATAACATGTTGCAAACAGTTCCCAAGAGAAATAGTAGAGGTCAAACAAGTTAAGCTGAGTGAAAAGACTATTAGTAGAGTAAAACGGGAAATCTTTCAAATTTCAAACACCATTCTACGCAAAATATAAACATTCTAAAAAGTTCACTCTCTTATAAAGCAGAAAATATTTTCATTTAAATCTATTTATACAAGGATGAATGACATCTAGCTATATCAAACGATTTCTGTTATGATTCCCAAAAACATATGGCCAAATTTCAAGAGTATTTCAAGAGTAATATAACTGTCTAAGCTATACTACTAATGAGGCCAACAGCAACATAATATGGACTGAAACACTAAACTAAAAATACATTTTACTTTTTTATTAGTGCTGCATGATTAATCATATCGCAATCGCGATGTCAGCCTATGCGATTACATTACAGCAAATGTTGCGATTATATTAAATACACAAATGTATTTGTGGACGTTCAATGCAAAGACGCAATTAGACATCCTGCAGCGTGATTCGCGCGGATTAAGCGGCGCGTTAAACACGCCGGTTTGACACTGCAGGCATAAGCAGCGCGCGCGATTGTGCTTTTATACTGGCAGTGTTATAATTTTGGCCGATTCCGATTTTTTTTTTTTAAGAACTGTAATGAAAGCATATGATACTCATTTAAATTATAATTAAATTATTAAACTTTACAGGTTTCTTCTCACAACAAAAATAATTAAGACAAAAAAATAAAGCGTGTTGTAAGGTATAAAATAAGTTCTGGTATATACCGTCACATATCTTTTCATACTGCGTGTGTATCTGGGGTAACATTAGCATATTCAGTTGCTTCTGTGTTGACACTGCATGATAGATCAGCGAAAGAGGGTTTCACACTGTATGACTTTGCAATTGGAAGAATTGCAGACAAATTTGTTTCACTGCAGTGCCAAACACACGCGAGAAGTGACACGGAAACAATTGCGAAATATAGATTTCAGCATTATTAGTAATTTGTGTGTGCATTTTCCTTGATAACAAACAAGTTGAGTCATACCACTTGTTTATCGTAGCGCAATCGCAATTTTGACCTTAATAATCGCAATGTGAAATTTTTCCCAAATCGTGCAGCCCGATTTTTTTTAATTTATTTATTTTTTTTCAACCGGGTCCCTTAAATGGCTTTGGATATCTTATTTTGCTTTCAAATTTTTCTTTCTTCTGGAAGGCAAGTCCCCGACCTGTGTTGTGATTGGTTAGTCTGGAATGTCTTTTTTTTCCTGTTACAACGCGCACAATTGGTTATATTTTATCAGGCATTAAGATAAATATAAAGATTTAAGTCATAGAAAAAGAGGAGCAGATGATGTCAGGAGAAATACTACCATTTATATACAACATAAATGAAATGACAGTGAACTAAGAATATAAAACACAATATGGCCTACTTGTTCCTCTTACCGGACAGAATTTGATTGCCCTTGTTTGCAATGTTGCCAACGTTAGCAGATAAATGATTGATGAGACAAAGTTTCCAACTCAAACAGAGCAGGGTCAGAAAGACACTAAGTCCATGTTTATTCATGCCAATTTGACAAGAGCCTGATCTGTACCTCAAACAGTGGCTCCAGACATTTAGTTCACCACTTCATATTAAAATGAACGATATGGCAGGTCTAAATAATATTATTAGCCAGTGTTTCATCCTTTTTGCAGCTTATTTTAAAAAAGTCACATTATCACTTGTTTCATTTGTTTCAGTTTCATTTGATTGCTTGGAAATTTCATACAAATTCTGGAAGCATTTCTAACAAAAAGGGTGGAACTAAATATCTAGGATTGCTGGAACACACCCTCTTTTAAAACTCTTGTCTATCTATATTTCCGCTTCTAAAAGCAACAAAACAGCTGACGCTGGAAGACAGTGACCTTGACTGAGCGCTGAAGTGATCTCTAGTATTTTGCTCTGCCTTATTTCACTTTGACTGCCAGTGCACTTCACCATCTATAGAAGTCAAACTGAGTTGGCCGTCCTCCCATCAGCTAATTTTAGGCAGTGGTCTCCAGTGCTCAACCCCCGCTGTGCGTTTGAGAGAACTCTCCCGGGTGAGCATGGATCACTTTCACGTGACATGGGCAGGTTTGATTTTAGAGTTTGGAGACAGGTGGAAGGAGAAGAAAAAAAAAAAAGAGTGTATTTTACAGTAAAATTGTTTTAACTTTACAGGTTTTAGAAGTACAAAAATAACAAATCAAATGTGTAATTTGAAGTAAAAAATGTTAAACTCATATTTCCAAAATTCAATGCATAACACTCCACATTTATTAGACTTTTGTTTACATAATCATGTTTCTTGATTGTTTTTTTTAATCGATTTTGTACATTAGGGTTTAATGTTGTATCTTCTGATGTTTAACAAATGTTTATTGCATCATTTAAGTACTGTGTGTTTTGTGTTTGCTTGGTATTTTTGGTACCCTCCCATTGTACTCTTAAAGCTTAAACGTCTATCCTTCACAAACATCCCCTTACATGATAAAACATGTTTAGAGTTGAATCATACAACTGAGATGGACATGGCTTCTGGCAGCATGGGCATGTGTCACTTATTTAGAGACATGACTCTTGACAATACATTTTCATTAGTCATGTAACAGGTAATTATTAGGGGTGTAACGATATGCGTAATCGTATTTAACCGTTCGGTACAAGGCTTTCGATTCGGTACAATTAAAAAAAAAGAAAAAAAAGAAAGAGAATAAACTGTGTAAAATATGTTTTCAGTGCTACGCTCAACAAGGCAGCACAAACGACGGAACAGGGAACCCACGTCTGCTCCTCCCACCCCCAAACAGATGAGAACCAGAAACACGGCTAAAAACGAGTGAAAACGCGAAGCGTGTCGCTTCCTCCACCAAGCGCTTCGCACTCGCGCATCTGCTGTTACTAGGCAACCATGAAAGCGTTGTCAGTTACAAAATCATTTCTGCTTTGGATTTTAAACTGCACGGATCTGTTGAAAATGAAGAGCTTGAGCGCTCAAAACGCGCTGCCTGTGAACGACCCCTAAGCCTTTGGTGACACATACACCAAGAAATTAAATTGTGGATCTCTCCCCTGTCGTCTCCCCT
>JAUMHG010000236.1:411696-427482 GCA_032359395.1 Enteromius anoplus
CACGAAACCAACTCCAAGGCAACGGCTCTGAAGCGAAAATCTGCAGGTGCACTGTGCGCATGCCCTCTTATACTCACGCAGCGATAAGCTGCACCTGAGCGCAATCAGTGCACGCCAATATTCATTGGCCTTTAGTGAAAGCTCAAAGGCAAATCGGTCTCTCTGGCGAGTTCCCATATATAACGTCGAAATGATTCGACTGAAAGGGTTACAGCACGAACACTATCATTCGCACAGTCTCACATATTGCAATCACTCTCTTTAGCGTAACTCTGTGCATAACAGTACACCGCTCGTTGCTTATTGCGTGCTCAGGTTGTGTTGAAGCACATCAGTCTGCACCAGTGTTGCCGAACGCGATCGCTCCGTTCTCTATGCAACCTTTCTAAAAATAACAGTGACTTTACTTTTGAATATTTCTGTTGAATAAATTCACCCTCCTGGACATTTTTGTTATTCCTTGGCTCGTTGCCCTGTGTTCCTTTGCCATCCGTGACAATATATATATATATATAATGTGAACTATATTTATTTGTAAAACTGCATCAAAATGATCAGTTTTCTTTTTTAGCAATTGTCTACTTTTCACTGTTACATCATCAGGGTTCAATTTGATGTCTTTTCACTTTTTGGAATTGTTTTTGCTTTTATTTCAGAGATGATTGAAGAAAATGAGGACAATGAAGAATGGAGTCAAGTTGAGGAGAAAAATCACTTCAAAACTGGAGAAAAACCATTGAGTTGCTTTCAAAGCAAAACAATGATAATAAAGCTAAAAGGAGTCAATAAATCTTTCACCTGCACTAAGTGGGGAAAGAGTTTGACAAGCAAATCTAGACATGATGTTCACATGACAGTCCACACTGGAGAGAAGTGTTCATACTGTGACAAGAGGTTCAGTAATTTATCAACTCTGAAAAGACATGAGATGATCCACACTGGAGAGAAACCTTACAAGTGTTCACACTGTGACAAGAGATTCAGCCGTTCATCAACTATGAAAACACACGAGATGATCCACACTGGAGAGAAACTGTACACGTGTGATCAGTGCGGGAAGAGTTTCAGAATAAAAGACAGCCTTACGGCTCATATGAGAGTTCATTCTGCAGATAAACCATTCACTTGTGATCAGTGCGGGAAAAGTTTCTCACACTCGTCACATCTTTGGACACACATAAACATCCACACTAGAGAGAAACTGTACTCATGTGATCAATGCAGCAGAGTGTGTTTGAGCAGTTCAGACTTGAAGAAACACTTAAGAGTTCATACAAAGGAGAAACCGCATTCATGTCATTTGTGTGGAAAGAGTTTTTCACAGTCACAAAGTTTGAAAGAACATCAGAAAATACACACCGGTGTGAGAGAGTACATGTGCTTTGAGTGTGAGAAGACTTTTACTACAGCGACAAGTTTAAAACTGCATGAGAGGATCCACACTGGAGAGAAACCTTACAAGTGTTCACACTGTGACAAGATATTCAGTCAGTCAGGAGATCTGAAATCACACGAGAAGATTCACACTGGAGAGAAACCATTCAAGTGTTCACACTGTGAAAAACAATTTATTCAGTCAAAAACCCTGAAAATACATGAGAGGATCCACACTGGAGAGAAACCTTATAAGTGTTCACACTGCGACAAGAGATTTAGTCACGCATCAGCTATGAAAATACACGAGAGGATCCACACTGGAGAGAAATCTTACAAGTGTTCACACTGTGACAAGAGATTCAGTCAGTCAGGAGATCTGAAATCACACGAGAGGATCCACACTGGAGAGAAACCGTATCACTGCACTGTGTGTGGGAAGAGTTTCAATCAGTCATCTGCTCTAAACAAACATACCAAAGACATTCACAGTAAGAAGATGTTCTTCAGATCCAGCACTATCAGGCATGATCCATCCTTACCAAATGTAACACAATAATGCATCAAGCAATAAAATATCATCTAGATCAGTGGTTCTCAAAGCAGGGGTCACGAGACATTGAGGGGGGGTGTCGTGAGAGGATTTGTAAGAAATCAAATAATTAGTTTTAAAGGAACCCTATGTAAGAAATGTATTGTAATAATCATAAAATGTCTCTGTTATCTTCAACAGGCATTAAGAAAACATGTACATTTCAGGTACTCTGGATGTTAGGTACAGTGCGCCTGGATATTCTCGTTTAAAAAGCGCAGTTGCAGCCCTCAACTGATGTTTATGTTGTCATGTTTTGTTTTGGCCTGAAGCACCACCCTCCATTTATCTCCCAATCAAGAAGTCAGTAGTGTTTCGGCATCCAGAAAATACAGTGCATTTCATTTAATTCATTGTCATGTGCGTTCGTTCCTGTTGGTGTCTCAACCATGGCAAACTAAGTGTGCGTCAAGTCTGAAAAGGAGGGGCCGAGTGAAAAACCCCTCTCCAGTATTTTGAATTTGAACTGCAATACCTTGTTCAACCACAAGATGTCAATTCTACATACGGTTCCTTTAAGTATTATAAATAACATAGTTTATCCATAACTAACAAAAGATAAAAGATAGTAGTTAATAGTTAAATAAAAAAAAACAAACAAACATGCAAATTCAAAAGCCATCAGCCTTTCAAATTTCTTTCCGTTTGATTGCGACCCCTAAAGTGATTACGACAGATTAATCAATAGCGTCAGTAGCAGCAGATCAATTTACAGCACAATGTTAACACTTTCCAACATGTGCACGTAACGTGTAGGTAATTTGCATCTCTGTATGCTTAGGATATTATTTTTGTGGAAATGAAACGTTGGTTAATATCGACCAATGACAATGCAGATAGGCCAGCCGAGGAAAGCAGAGAAGCACTACCTTCAGAAAGCGCATCGTCTCAGGTACGGAATGAGACTGGCAATATGACTCAAAATTAATTTAAAATTTCAACAACACAATAATAATAAAACAATAATAGGCCTTGCTTACCTGATAGACACTAAATAAGGTTTCTCGGGCTATTTAAAAAAACAGTTTGCTGCATTAGTAAAGAAAATCTTCTAGACAAAATAGAAGTTGCCATTTTTTACATCAAAAACAAAAAAATGCCAATCATAAAATAAAACACAAATTATAGACTAATGGCATTCATTATAAAGACTAAATAAAAGTCTAGTCAAAATGAATGTTAGAAACAGAAACGTACCATAAGTCTATTCAGCATGAGTAACAGATGTTCCCCATGAGATGCTCCGGTGCGATCGCTTGGATTTATTTTTATTTAGAGCTTCTAATAATTAAAAAAAAAACATTGTCCTTGTAAAAAACGCAGTCCCAAAAATAAAATGAAGTTAAGGGTAGAATGTCCGCATTTTTTTTTCATATATTTTTTTAAATATTTATTCAAGGAATATATTTATGTTAGGACTATTTATTTAATTCCTTTTATATAGGACTAAGCCGTTTTATTGTGTTCTTCTCCTACACAGAAGCGAGGGTGCGTGAGGTGACCGTATGTGTCATTATAGCTTCCTACATAAGTCACTGTTGTAGAGATGAGTGGTTCTTTGCGCTACATGCTGAATACATGATTTTCTCCGCAATATTCATTGAATAGATACAATGAACATTGTTCGTTCTCAATATTAAGTTCACTCTTGATCATAAACAGGGGAGCACAGGCGACGGGCCTGTCTCCGAGTCGCGATATTCAAAATTTACCCAAGAATGGACTTTTGTATAGTTTACATTTTGTATAGTTTAACCACTTCTGAGGATAGTGGGGGTCACGAGTCACTGGCACGGTTATTTTGGGCGTCGCGAGCTGAAAAGTTTGGGAACCCCTGATCTAGATCAGGAGAGTCAAATTCATCTCCTGGAGGGCTGGAGTCCTGTAGATTTTAGATGACAACTTTATTAAACACATGAAGTAGATTTTGGTTTATTTGAAAACGGCATGTGAGTTGGAGCAGGAATGGAACTAAAGCGTGGCCCTCCAGGAATTGAGTTTGACACCACGATAAATCTGTTATTACAACTGACATGACATAGAAATGTTATTTTTTTCACAGTGAAAAAAGCTCATCTTCACAACCAGCAGATTCAACTGTAAGATTCAGATCAACTCTTTTATGGAGTTCCTCTCCAAAGAACAAGGTCACATAATTTTGTTCTTGTATTTAATTTTACTTCATGATATAAATGTGTTGTTTTTTATGAGTTTCATATGATGTTCAAATGTCTCTTTGGGTGAACTGTGATGTGTTTCTAACCAGGCCCGAGGCCATTAGTGGAGCCTGGCTGTCTGTATATGTGTGTTATTTTCTCCCCTCAGGTCATGGTATTCTGCAGAATCAAGAATCAACTGTGACGTTTAAGTATAAGATATTAGAGATGTTGTCAATCCAGTTCTAGCCTGTTTTTTACTTAATTTTGCATAGACTGTGTAACCAGCTTAAACGGATAAGATGCTTGAGTGAGCTAGTTAGCCTTGAGGAGCAGACGTTTGCTATGTATCTTTTCCCTCTGGGAAGCAGAGAATTGCCCGGTTTGCTGGTGGACATACATATTTGAGCTGGTCCGGAAGCCTGGCTCCCACATCATCATCTTCTTCATCTTGAGATGTGCAGACATCTGTCCATGAATGTCTAGTTTTAGGAACTAATCAGAATGATCAGGATGACTAGTGAATTGACGCAATAAGCGACTTCTGTTAGTATACATATACTGTCTGTAAGATGTGTGCAGAGCAGCCTACGAACTCGATGCAGAGTAGTGAAGCTGACTTCTTCGGAAAATACTGCAAACTATTTTCTCCAGTAATTTTTTTTTCCAATTGATTCTATCTCTGACTGAATTGATTGATTAATGTGAAGCCAGCTGTGTCTAATAATCGTTCGCCCTTCCTCCCGCAATTAGTTTGCAACTTCATTTAAACCTTGATTATACCCATATTACTAATAGGCCTAAATGATTTTTACTTTTTTTTTTTCATTTTATCAACAGCTTTTATTGTTTGCTAATTGTAAAAATGTTTGCTTACGCTTATGGATATTTTTTATAATTTCTCAATAAAGCTTTTGGATTGAATTGTATTTAATGCCTTTATTAACCGCGTTTCAATTACCCTTCAAAGTGCGCAAATTAAAATTGCGAATTGAAAATACGCCCAAGCGCGTCAATTTCGCAAAATACCACAAAACCGTTTTTATATGTTTGCATTGGATGTTTTTTCAGTTATTACTTCCTGTGTTTCATTGCCAATTTTTTGTTTCATTAACTTCTGCTCCCACTTGTGCAGGTATCCACACGAACATTAATACTGTATCAATTTTTTGATATTGTAAACATATTTATAAGTATATACTATATTAAAATATTAATGCATGCCTTGTTGTCGATATACCACCTGATAACTTTTAAAGCTGAACCTATATACCCTAATTGGCTTAACCTTCTCCACCCATTGAATAGGTAACACAGTTGCTATCAATATTATTGCATAATTGTTTTTACTTTTCTGGATATTGACTTGGAGACTTTTGATGTATACAGCTGCAACCTTCAGACGCACGAAGTAATTTCGGTTTTATTTCAATATCGCTTCACTCTCCAGTCCAGCGGGTGGCGCTAAAACACACGCGTTTGTTTGACAAACACCATTAAACCTCAGCAGAAGAAGATTAGTTTCGCCGCGCTCTCTGTTTGTTGAGATGCTGGTTTAATACAAACTGTTTGAAATATTGCGTTTGTTGACAGAAACAGTTTTGGGAACAGTCCAATAAATATGTTAATCGTAGTCCTGGCTATGTTTTGAGGCAAACAGGAATATCTGGGGGAGTATCTGAGATCTACTGCTGTGAAGATGGTGTTTGTTAAAGAGGAGAGGGAAGAAAACATGAGTGAACCAGAAACATGGAGAATAAAACAAGAGGAACCAGACACACGGAGAATAAAACAAGAAGAACCAGACACATGGAGAATAAAACAAGAAGAACCAGACACACGGAGAATAAAATATGAGGATCAAGGAGGTTGGCGTTTATTTTTCATATGTATTTAACGACTATTTATGGTACATCCACAGATCCTTTATCTAAAAATAAAATTGCTATTGAAAAGTCTCAAATCCATGTTTCGAAGTTCCATCGAAGAAATTTACTCCGACTTTATTTTTGCTTTTTGGAATCATAAAACATTAGAACTCAGAGCTGCACAGGTACGTCTGCAAGATGTCTGCTAAAGATCTCTTGATCTGGAAAGCATCTGCTGTCTACAAACGTCTTTCAGATTTCAGTTTTACATACATTCTAAACCATAAACATCTTAAAGACATCTTATAGACGTCTATTTGGCATCTAAAAGGAGACGTCCGATAGATGTATTGCAGATGAGCAAACAACCCAAATAATACGTCTTGCAGATGTAAACGAAAAGACGTCTCCAAGATGTATGTGTGCTATCAGGGTGTGGGACTTTTTTTTTTTTTTTCTTATGCTAGAAGCCACATTTGAATTAAAGTCGCTATAGGACTGGTTGTTTTCTCAGTAGAGCTTGGTGCATTTCACTGTAAATCAGTAACAGCAGATATGATCCTGACAGCACTGTCAAAAAGTAATTCATTTATTTATTTCAGTAATTTATCTAATTATTTTGAAAGTATTGCCACATGGTTAAAATACGCTACTCACAGCCTATATAAAATAGTTTTATAGAGAAAAAATGTTGCGAACATTTTTAAGTGGGTGGGCCATGTGTAGCCTATAAAACTGCATATAAAATATACAATTTAAATTTCAACTAATAGTTAATAACTAATTATTATCTAATAACTAAAGATAATGTCATTTCTTTTTTTTTATTAAGGGTAATTAAGAAAAACATTTTGTTGTTGTTCGTTAAATGTAGTTTTTTTAAAGTAACAGCGTAGTTTTTTAAGCAGCCAGTGGCAGACTACAGTTATACCATCCATCTACAGTTATACTAAAACAGTTTAAGCAAGGTTTAAACTTTAAACCTGCGCTATATTAATAAATAGGACTGGTTGGTATTAGCTGTTTTTTTCAGCAGGGTTGCAACACAGGCTCAGAAAACACTCCTGTATTAGTTAATAATTAAAATATCTTTCTACTATTTCCCACTGGACACATTCAAGGTTACTATGTTTGCTGAGGCTTTGTTGCGAGCTTTAGCCAATTGCCTACATTTGACGCAAGTTCAGGAGCAATGTGTATACTATATTTTACGAGGTGGCTAGTTTGTACCAGTTCATACGACGTCACTCATACTATTGTTGTTAAATCGTAAGTGGATTAAAACATATTTTAGTAGGTGTAATTTGTATGAATGACAACACCTAAACCTACCCGTCACAAAATGAAGGCAAAATCATGTTATATACCAGCTTTATGAGATTTAGAGTTTAGACTTTTTTTACTCTCAACTTCACTTCACTTTGAATCCACATTTTTGAATAAATCAAGTGAGTCAGGGTCAGGGATTCAATAACCATTCATAATGAATTAATTCGGTTGAATTCACTAAATGTCTCCCACACTCAAACAGTCATTTGCTGCCACCTAATGGTTTCACTTCATATTTAAAATAGGGGCTAGAATAATATCTAAAATACGTTTTGTTTTTGTTTTTTAAGGTTTATGGGGTGCGTGATTATAATATCATCATCTACTGGTGTGTCAGCCTCATGCTGTGTTATAAGTGGTTTTCATGGATCTGTGTGAACAGGGACAGTTTTCATGTCTGTACAAACATTTTGTCCTTTCATTTTCCATATTCTAGCATTGATTTGAATCTCTTTAATTATTTAATATTAGGCCTGATGAAAGTGAAAGAAGAGAGACACGATCTGGATGTGGTGGAGGAGAAATATCAGGATCAGAAAGATCATGATGACAATGGAGAAACATCAGTGAGTTGCAGCATCCAAATAGAAGTCAAAAGACCTTTCAGCTGCTCTCAGTGTGAGAAGTCATTCACAAGTAAAGCAAACCATGAGAAGCACATGGTGTTTCATGCTGGGATACGGCCTTTCAGCTGCTCAGAGTGTGGAAAGTGTTTTACAAAGAAAAAAAACCTTCAGAAACACATGAGAAATCATACTGGGGAGAAGAATTTCAGCTGCTCTGAGTGTGGACATGCGTTCATGTGCAGGAAAAGCCTTAAGGATCACACGTTAATTCATGCTGGAATAAAACCTTTCAGCTGCTCTCAGTGCGGAAGGAGTTTCACACAGAAAGGAAGCCTTAAGAATCATTTGCTAACACACTCTTCAGAAAAGCCTTTCAGCTGCTCTCAGTGTGGGAAGTCTTACATACATAAAGCAAGCCTGGAGAATCACATGTTAGTTCACGCTGGAATAAAGCCCTTCGGTTGCTCTGAGTGTGGAAAGAGTTTTACCCAGAAAGTACACCTTCAAAATCATTTGCTAACTCACTCTTCAGAAAAGCCTTTCAGCTGCCCTCAGTGTGGGAAGTGCTTCACACGTAAACCAAGCCTTAAGTCTCACATGTTAATGCATTCTGGGATAAAGCCTTTCACCTGCTCCGAGTGTGGAAAGGGTTTCATATGTAAAAGACTCCTCAGGAATCACATGTTAATTCATACGGACATGACGCCTTTTACCTGCTCTCACTGTGGAAACACTTTCAAATATAAAGGAAGCCTTGTGAAACACATGAGAATTCATAGTAAGGAAAAGCATTTCAGCTGCTCTCAGTGCGGAAAGAGTTTCACATGTAACAAAAACCTTAAGTGTCACATGTTAATTCATGCTGGAATAAAGCCCTTTACCTGCTCTGAATGTGGAAGGAGTTTTAGAGAGAAAGTACACCTCGAGAATCATTCGGTAACTCACTCTTCAGAAAAACCTTTCATCTGCTCTCAGTGTGGAAAGAGTTTCACACGTAAAGCAAACCTTAAGAAACACCTGGTAATTCATACTGGAATAAAGCCATAGCTGCTCCGAGTGTGGAAAGAGTTTTACACAGAAAGTACACCTTTTAAGGTCCACGCTGCCAAGACATTGATTTGCCAACAAAATGTGAAAGTCTATGATAGCATCTGATTACATTTTGTAATCATGCCTGGTGTGCATCTTAAGACAAAACAATATCAGTCAGTGCAAGTTTATTTTAGTTGAAGCTGAGATTTAGGCTACATTTAGTCTAGGAATAGACCTGAGCAGCGTCTGTGAAACTGTTGGTTGGTGTTCTTATTGTAACTCTTTTGCTCTTAAAAAAGAAAAACAAAACAGACATTTCAAAGAGATAAGAAGCGATTTCAGAACAATGCTGACATTTAAAACTTTCTCAGTCCCTTTGGCCCAAGTTTTTTTCTCTCAAAACGACAAACTATGAAATATGTTAAGGGCTTTTGTCCTTAATCACTTACCACTTTCTGTCATTCCAAACCTGTAAAGGCTTTGTTTGTCTTCAGGACACTATTTAAGAAGTTTTAGATGAAAACCAGGAGTTTTGTGTCTCATTGACTGCCAAACCATTACAGCTGTTGTCAGAAGCCTCACAGTTTTTACTAAAATATATTAAACAGCTTTTAGGTTTGGAACAACATGAGGGTAAGTTATAAATCACAGCATTTAAATTTCGGGGTAAAAGGGAGATTTGGGTTAAAGGGAGTGACCCTTTAGGCACTTGCTCACACCATATTTGGATTTCTTATTAATTTAGGTAAACTGCAGGTGTATTAGCACATGTGCAAAAGGACAGATATTCTACAGTTTGCATATATTATATCTTTGAGTCTGCATTTACAAAATGATCCAAAACCTGTCAAACGTACTTGTATTTTTTTTTCATTTGCATGCGACACACTACCACACAAATAAATGTACTGAATAAATAAATTCATATATGCATATCATTTCTCTGTGTGCTACAATATTGACTTTTTGGAAGCTAAATTCTTCAAACAGTGGTTTAAGAGCAGGTGATGCTGGTCCTTCAAAAGTCACTTACAATTTACCTAAAAATCTTAAGTGAGGATTTTTTCCCCCCAAGCAACGTCTCTAAGAAGCTGAAACACTGCACTTCCGGAGATTACAGAGTATGTTGCTGCTTTGAAAAATTGGTAGTGCTGGATCTTGATTCTTTATTATTTTGCAGTTAACATGTCTTTTCTTCTCCATCAGAGCTTTTAGCTGCCCAATGGTAATATTTTTTTACTTAATTTTATTATTGCATTCTTATCTTGTGCAATTAGTCCGAGCTCAACCCCTTTTTTTATTTTATTTTATTTATTTATTTATTTTTACTAATTTTTTTCAGTAAAATAAAACCTGCCTATTAGTTTGGCACACCTGAAAATAAGGAGTCTGTCTTTATTATTGTTGTGAGTATTAGGCTAGTATTGATTTATTGTAGGTGTTGTTGAGTATTTATTTATTTTTTTAATGATCAGAAAGAAACAATAAAATACAATATTTCTGGAACAACATAGTACATGTTTTGATAATAACAAAGTTTCGGGAGGAGCGGTAATTCGAATTAATCGCAGCTGTTCCTAATTTCCTAATCATCTCCTGCTACTCCCATCCAATCACAGCCTCCTCACCTACTCACCTATAAACCCGTCTCCTACCCTTCAGTATCTCGCTCTTTTTGCAAAACAATAAAAGCCTGTTCCCGCTCTCCACTGCCTGAAATACCTGCACCACCTTCTCCAGCCTCCTCCTACGCTTGGCTCGTTCTACGTCAAGCAAATGGACCATTATTTACCTCCGCCAAACCCTCTCAGCCACCAAGATTCCATTTTCCCGCAAAGCTAGCAAACCAGATCTCATGAACATTCTCAACACACACCTCCCGGACGCCAATCTTCAGCCCTTCGCCGTTCCAGCCGCCACCGCACTTCCTTTCTCCATGATCCAGACACCCTTCTTTTTCGGCAACTGGCCAGCTGCTCTGCTTCTCCCAACCAACCCACCTGCCAATAACACTAACTCTGCTCTCTCTCTCCCTGCAGATTGTCAGCAACCTGGGCCCTCACGCACTAATCTCTATTTTTTGCTCCCAACGCTTCTTCTGTTAACCCCTCCCTTCCCCCCTCCTCTTCTCGCTCACCTTTTCCCCTCGCTACAGCTAAAAATCTGCCTGTTCCTGCTAATGCCCTTGCCTCTGAACCCTCACTTGTCTCACCTCTCCTCCACAGCCAAATCCTAGCAGGTTTAACTCAAGGATTTCACCCCCGAGTTATCCACGTTCCCTCCCAGTCCCACATCTGCCCCAACCTCCCGTCTGCCACCACCAAACCAGACACAGTGGACACTCTAAAAGTGTCCCTTCCATAGGCTTCGGAGGTTTCTACCAAAACCGATGGTTCGCTGCCCCATGGCCCGCAGAGCTAGCCGCAACCCTGCCCTGCAAGGTTATCGCAACCCCCTTATAGATCGCACCTTAGACGCTATGTTCACACCAGCGTTCTTCAGCTTCCTACGGGTCTCCGAATTCACTACGAACTCCCCTTTCAACTCTGCCATCCACCCAACCATTCCCGATCTCACAGTCCTAAACCATGAGACTATGTCCTTCTTCATTAAGTGCAGCAAAACCAACCAGCTCATGGGAGGCCATTACTTATACATTTTCAATTTGCAGTCCCCCACGCTCCCCTATCAATCCCTCCAAACCTTCTTAGCTCTTAGAAGCTCGGTCACCTCCTCCCCTTTTGCTCCTCTCTTTACCAATGAGCATAACCAACCTGTATCCAGGTTTTGGTTCCAAAAGCATCTAAAATCAGTTTTCGCAAGATCCGGATTTTCCCCAGCCAATTACTCATCCCATTCTTTTAGGATCAGCAGCCGAAAGAGGCCTCGCTCCTTCCCAGGTCCAGACATTAGGACGCTGGTCCTCTGATGTTTTTAAAAACTACATCCGCTCAGACCCCGCTACCCCTTTTGCAAGCCATGCAAGCCCTCTCTAGCCCAAAGCCTTAAGCCTCAAAAAAAAAAAAAAAATGCACGTAACCCGCTTCCGCAGAAGCAAGCCTCCCTCCTCCTCCAACGAGGAAGCCTTTCAGCCAGCAGCATTCCTTTCTATATATATATATATATGTATATACTGAAAGAAAATACAGAAAATACACTGTTGAAAAAAAGAGCACATGCAGGTTTGTTGAAGTTGGGATGCTGGTTTATGCTGGTACTTTGCCAGAACATGACCAGCATAAACCTGCAAATGACCATCTTAAACTAGCAAAGGGCCAGCTTAAACCAGCATGCCAGCTTCAACTAACCAGAATATGCTTTTTGTTTGTTTTTTTCAGCTGTGTAATCCCATAATTTCACAAGCAAAATAATTATCAACTGAAAAATCTCTTAATTTCGGGAGGTTTTGTGCAGTGATTAAAATAATAATAATAATAATAATATATATATATATATATATATAATATATATAATATATGTGTGTGTGTGTGTTGGATTCAGATATAATATGGAGTCAGATAAGTCAGATAAAATAATGTTTGTGCAGTCTGCCTCTGACCTTTTGAAATATACCCTGTCTGTACGAAGCTGGCAAGTGTCTTCCATTTAGAAGTGTTTCAGTTCCTCTTTTAATATATTTTTGTTTAAAGACGACTGTCTTCAAAGATATTATCTTTCTGCAAAACATGTATGTGTGTGTACTCAGACTATATACTGTGTGTATCAAAACATCCCTATGTATGGTTCTATGTTTGCCTGAACCGCACCCAGATTGTATTATATAAAGGAGGACCTTTCCCCTTCTTAACTGGGGTTGTCAGAATAAACCATACATTTATTGTTGTTATACTTGTGTTGGCTTCTTCTTCTCCCCCGAGATCTTGCTTATGGTTAATGTCTTTTCATTGATGATCTGAATCTCTTGCTTCTGCTTTTCACAGTGGGGAATGAATGTAGACTAAGAGGAATAACTGAGACCTCATTCTTACAGTTTTTGGTGACCCACGACGTGATATCTCCGATCACGTAAGACTAAAATTTTAGGTTTGACTATCTCTTTGGGGATATTGGTTTCCTCAACCCAGGATAATAGGCTGGGTTGGGCTGAGTGTCTGGGGGATGAGGAACATCTCAACTACAGGACATGCTGGGTTTGGCAGAGCGCGCTTCGTAGATAAAAAAATAAAATAAAATCAAAGCCGGCTACAGCTGAATTGGGTTGGTTAAATACTGTGCATTGGGTCTCAACTTGAAAAGAAGGTGTTCTTAGGGGCGAAACGGAATTGCAATTCTGTCTGAGTTCTATTCTGGCGAGAGCCCAAGTATATACCAACACCCATTAAAAGATGGGAAGTAAAAAAGTGGATGATCAGGGAAGTTTCTTTGTGTAAATCCACATAGACTAAAACCCTATATATATATATATATATATATATATATATATATAAACCCTTATAGTGTGTTATAACATCTAATGAATAATCATAAAAATGAATGATCATTAAAAAATATATATTATACAATATAATTTTTATGTAACCATAAGATTTAGTCATGCATTTTTTAATGCCAGGTTGGAGTTGAAATTGGACCCCATGAATTAGCCTTGACCACACCATGTGAAAGTTATTTTATCTCGTATCTCGCAGCACTCTCCAGTCCAGCGGGTGGCGCTAAAACATACACGTTTCTCAGATACCATTAAACCTCAGAGGAAGAAGATTAGTTTCACCGCGTTCTCTGTTGTTTTGTTGTGATGCTGACACTGATTTTCTACTTGCAGTAAGTTATTTTTAACAGTTTCTGAATGTTCTCATCTTCAGAGTTACGACTAAGTTTTGAAGCAAGCAGGAATATCTGTAGGAGTATCATCTGAACTGAGATTTATTGCTGTGAAGATGGTGTTTGTTAAAGAGGAGAGTGAGGAGAACATGAGTGAACCAGAAACATTAGTAAAACACGAGGAACATGGAGGTTTGTGTTTATTCTTCAATCATATTTAATGACTATTTAGGTTACATTAACCCTCAGGGGGTTTGAGGGGATTCTAGGCCTCTTTGTTCTGTTTTTGTGGATTAAGTCTGGTTACATTGTATTAAGAAAAACTGAAACAATAATATGTAAGTAGCATGACTGTATCGTACTTCTTTGTGTTGTTTAGAAGCTATATTTATGCATGGTTAGTGAAAACACTGATACACACAGAACATTTATTTACTTTTGAGTTTATTTAAGACTTTTAATGGGCTAGAGTTTTTTACTCTAACAATGATTTGAAAATCAGTCTGCTCATTCATTCACAGAGAACAATATGATGATTTAAAAAACGAATGATATATTGATGTGCATCTTTTTTAGTCGGTTCTTTGATTAGCAGTAAATCTCCATAACCTTAAGTTTTCAATGGTGCATAGTTTTTTTCCTATTTGAAAGAGCTTGGTTATATTTTATCAAAATATTTTCTATGTTACTTGGGACAACAGTAAGCGAGTGAGTAAATAATGGCATGCATAATTGGGGTTGTTTATTTTTATTTTTAAGGCAGGCCTTCTATGGTGCCTTCACACCAGACGCAAATTAAGCTTTAAGTGGGAGCGATTTACATGTTAAAACCTCGTTCACACTAGCAGCTGCATGTCGCTAGTGGGCGTTCTCATTACTGGTTTCTTAGTAACGTCATTGTTGACAGCAAATAGGTTTCTTGCCGTCAAATACAAACATTTTGGAAGCAAATGACTGAATATAATATAAATATACACCAAGTCCATGCATACAAACAAAAATTAATGAGAAACAGAGAGTACTTTTTTTCCATTGCGTAGGTTTATCTATGGCAAAAACGCAAACGCCGTCATTACTGCTGGAGCTGAAAGGAGTATGTTCACGTGAGCACTATCGTCTTCTTTCCTATTGGCTGTTGCTTCCAAACGTCGCTCTTCATTTGCATAAAGTTGTGAGATTCTGAACTTTGTCACGTCACTGGACACGCCCACATCCGGTCACCAACGGTTGCGCTGTCGTTCTTGTCGCCAGAAATCGCCAGCTCTCACTTGTAATGAATGGGATTGAGTCGCTTTGTCGCTTCGAGTCACGTGTAGTGTGAACGGGGCTTGATGCCTTGTGAGTTGAGCGTTGTGGGTGATTTTGAAAAAAAATCTAACTTTGGTGAATATCCACCAATCAGGAGCTTGCTCTAGTGGTGACGTGTTACTACGCAGCATGCGGAGGACAAAATCATTGTCACTGTATGTGGATATATACTCGGAGCTGTAGGATACATTTTTGTACTTTTGTAGAAACAGGCACAAAACAAAAATTACCTCATGAACCACTAATATTCTTAGAACCGAATCATGGCACAATAACAGTAATATTTTGAAAATTAGCCGTTTTCCCTTCAGCCAATGCACAAATGCACTTGTGTAGAATTTAAAAACGCATCAAATCAGAACAATAACCAATAAATGGCATCAGTGCAGCACTTAATAATTTTTTCTATTTTTTCTCTTTCTTTATATTTTGACATTATAAAATTTTATTATAAAACATCAGATCAAGTAATCCGAAGAGTTGAAATTTCACATTATGTTTGTGTGAGTAATAAGAAAAGTTACAATACACCAAACTGAGTCACCAGACATTAATTCAAATCACTGAATAATATTATCCCTGATAGCACACATACATTTTGGAGACGTCTATGTGACATCTGCAAGACGTATTATTTAGGTTGTTTGCTTATCTCCAATACATCTATTGGACATCTTCTTTTAGATGTCAAATAGATGTCTTGAAGATGTTTTATGATTTAGAATGGATGTAAAACTGACATCTGAAAGACGTCTGCAAGACGTTTGTAGACAACAGAT
>JAUMHG010000239.1:0-12055 GCA_032359395.1 Enteromius anoplus
CTGTAGGTAGGCCTATGGTGGTGGGCCGGCTGGACCATAAAATGCCAAGGCCGATTTTTTCTCCCAGTCCAGCCCTGGCAATAACATAAATGAAAGCACACAGTGTTCGGAGAGGATTGCTGGAAAATACTACAGAAATAAGAAGTCTATAGCTTACTGCAGTACTAGCCACGGTTCAGCTGTGCGCGGCAAACGCTGCCAGTGTGAAAGCACAAACGGTGCACGCCGCTCACGCGCTGCTGATGTGTGCAGTGTGAAACCGGCGTGAGAGAGACCTTGTGTGCATGTGAACTGTGTGTTTGTGTGTGCCTGTTCATAGCACATGCTAGACAGAGAGCATCCTGATTGGCTTATTAAGCAAAATTAGCCAATCAGCTTTCAGTGTGGGTGTTTTTTTTTTTTTTTTCTCTGGGACCAAAGTTATCAGTTCAGCTACGCTACGAGATCGTCGTGGCAGAGAGAGAGAGAGCAACTCGACTGTAAACAACATAACCATAATTGCAATAGTTTTGAAAAAAAACAAAAACTGCCTTTTCATTAACTAGAGAAAATTTTATAACTTAAAATAACCATGACGCAGTCTCCATGCTACAATAATGATAGCAGCAAGGTTTTCCACAGTTTTTAAGAACAGTTTGACTGAATTATTTGTGTCCCCTTTAAAAAATTGCTCACAAGAAATTTTATGTTAAATGTCCCCCCCTACTGTTAAATGAAATATATGAAAATGAAAGTTCTTGAACTCTTCTCTTCTATGTGTTCCGTTCAACTACACAGAAAAAAAGAAAAAGTCGAGAAGCAAAGGAGCCCAAACAGAAATGATTATTGATTTAATCACATAATCAGCATCCAGCACCTCAGGCTCAGATAGTAAATCCATAATAGCCTCTCCACGTAACCAACTCAACAAATTTACCATCAAAGCCATCCGTGCACAAACTCTAAACACTGAAGCCAAGGGTCACCTTCAGTGGCTGGGAAAATATTGATGTACTTGGTTTCAACATGTTTTGCACTTATCAAACACAACTGCAATCTTGCACAAGGATCATACACACACACATACACATACACACAGGATTCCTATTAGAACATATAATCATTTGTAAGAGTTATTGCACAAGGTTCGATCTGCTTTCTAATTCAGGAAATATTGGTCAGAAATATTGGTTGCACTTTATCCCTATACACATTCTGTTGAAAGTAATTTTACACCTACATATATTCTACCTCTCATTAGTTTTTGCAGAGCATTAGTAGTAAAATTAGAGGTAAAAGAAAGTGTATTTGCAAATCAGTGAGTCAGTAGAATATCTGTTAAATAAAGAGTTATCAGATATTACGCAGACACTCTCTCACTCTAACTCTCAATATAGCTTGCCTGCAAATATAAAATTACTGCATTTGTTGAAATTTGTTGGAGCTATACACAACTGAGAGCCACTTCATTTGTTCAATAGCCACTTGAGTGAGCAAGATTCCTTACTCACAGGCTCTGTTACCTTGAAAATAGGTGCAATGTAGCTCAAGATTTGACCTGGCTTCTCCCCACAGGATGTTGAAGTGATACAGTATAAGACTGATTGACTGATCTGCAGTTCAAGGGAAATGTACAATTTTATTATTACTAAACAGAATCACTACATAATTAATTTGACTAATTCTGTTTTCACAACATTTAATTCTGGTATTCTAATCTATTTAGAAAAACAGTGTAAAATGCTTTATTGCTTGTATCTGTCAGAGCAGGATGCAGACAAACTCGACAGCCATTGATGCAAATAAGGTTTTATTTTATAACCAACACTACTAGTTCTTTGCAAGTGTAAATTTGATGCTGTGTCATGGCATTCCAGTTGTCAGAGTGGGTGCGTAGTCAAAGCAGGCGAGGATGCACTTGTGGTAAGTAGACATAAACTTTACTGGAGACTGTTCACAGGACAAGAATTACAACAACATAACTTCACTCATAATAACATTGACGATCGATCAACTGGACAGAATACAAAGGGCTTAAATACACAAGGGAAGATGCAGGACAGGTGAGGAACACAGGTGGCAAGGTTAAACTAATTAACTTAACAAGAACAGGAACAAGACAATATAAGGAAACACAGGAAGTAACGAAACAAAACTAGTGACATAGAACCACACAGACAAGTGCGTCCCCTGAAACCGCACTCTTGTAGGGTGGGTTCAGGGGAACGCTCTCCTGGCCGTGATTCAGGAACTGGATTCGGGCACAGCACTCCTGGCTATGACTCTGAAACCAGATTCGGGATCGTCACTACCAGGTAAAAATCTAGAACCGGATTCGGGATTGGCACTACCAGCTGAAACTCTGGAACTGGATCAGGAAACTGCGGAACGGGTTTCACTGGGATTCGAGCTGGCATGTCGGTCCACAAATCTGGCTCTGGACACAGACCATGCGGACTGGAAGCCTTGGGGATCTGGATTTGCCTTTGGGGAAACTGACACAGATTTACCTCCACACACTGAAGTTTTCTAGGGTCCTGGCATTGCTTTGCTTCCATGGTCTCCTGAACAATTGCTCGTGCAGAGCGGGAAGAGGAGTGAGCCCTTTAAGGAGGTGGTGGAGAATCTCCTCTGGGGTGATCATCCTCTTCGGTTTGGTCATTGTCGATCGTACTGTCAGAGTGGGTGCGTAATCAAAGCAGGCGAGGAAGCACTTGTGGTAAGTAGACATAAACTTTACTGGAGACTGTTCACAGGACAAGAATACACACAAAATAACTTCACTCATAATAACATTGGCAATCGACCAAATGGACAGAATACAAAGGGCTTAAATACACAAGGGAAGATGCAGGACAGGCGAGGAACACAGGTGGCAAGGATAAACTAATTAACTTAACAAGAACAGAAACAAGTCTATACAAGGAAACACAGGAAGTAACGAAATGGAACCAGTGACATAGAACAATACAGACAAGGGCGTGACACCAGTGTGTTGATTTATCATTAATGCAGTGCTTTTTAGATTTATATCCATCACAGAATCCTTAACAAAATGTCAGAGGTTCAAAAAAATATATTAAGCAGCACAACTGCTTCCAATACTGGAAATAAATCAGTATACAGAATGGTATTTGAAGGATCATGTGACTTTAAAAACTTTAGTTCAACAACTGATGAAAACTCCAATTTGCATCATTAAAGTGAATTAAAGTGGCTTAATGTGACTAAAAAGGTTATTGGGACAATACAATGTTATTACAAAAAACTCATCTACTCACTGGTATTTGCTTGTTTGTACAGTATATTTTGGTAACACTTTATAATAACGTCCAGTTGTAAGGCATTTATAAGTTATTAGTTAATGATGAACTAATCATTTACAAAACATAACTATGTGTTCATAAATAATTAGGCAAGAGCGAGAGTCCAAGAGCAGGCTAGGGTCTAGATCCAGGGAGGCAGAGAAACACAGAAAAACACCAGAAACACGGGAAAACACGGATGGCTTGACAACGGGGAAAACAGACGTACATCCAACTAAAAAAAGGATATCTGAGGTATTTATACATGTGACATAAGGGCGGAGAAACAATGGAACAGCTTGACAACAAACTAGAGGGGCAGAGGAGACCTCCACCTGGGCGGAACAGATGGAGGTGACGCCCTCCAAGGCGGCTCCAACGCCGGAGAAGCCCACCGGGGCGGAAGCAGGCGGCAGAGACGTCCCTCTGGGCGGAGCAGACGGCAGAGAAGCCCACCTGAGCAGCATGGACAGAGGAATTGCCTACCAGGGCGGAGCAGATGGCGGAGACATTCTCCTGGGCGGAGCAGGCGGCGGAGAAGCCCGACTGGTCAACTGGACCGTAACTCTGGGACCTCCATGGGCACTACAGCCAACAATGGGGACTCTGGAGATTCTACTGCTCGAACCGACATCTCCAGAGGTCGTGCAGCCACTGGCGGACCCGATGGGGTCTCTCAGTTACACACGGATTCTGGCGACTTGGGCCATGCGGCCTCACAGTCTTCATGGAGTTCGGGTGAGTCCATTAGCTGCGGATCCGGCCCTCTGGTTCAGGATCACAGACAGTGTCTGGCGGATCCGGCCACCATGAGTCTGGGTCACAGACTTCAGATAACTCAACTGGCCAGGAAACCAGGACCGACTGGATTTGACACAGCACCCCCTACTGTGCTAAGGGAGTGAGACCCGTTAACAAATGGCTAGACACCGTGAGGGCCTTCTGCAGCTTCTCAGGCTGCATATCTGGGACCGACTGAGTAAGACACGGCTCCTCGTACAGTGCTACGGGGCTAGCACCCGTTACTGACTGGTTTGACACAATGAGGGCCTTCTGCAGCATGTCAGGCTGCGAAACCAGAGCAGACTGGGTAACACACGACTCCTCGCACCGTGGTGCAGAAGTAACGCCCCCTGCGAGTGGGTCAGGAACCGCTGAGATGGCGGACAGCTCCCCTAGCTGTAGCGCCAAGCTCAACTGAACATCACTCAGCCCCTCTCGCTGAGCGATGGTACCAGCGCCCTCTGTGGGAGTCTCGGGAACCACCAGCGTGGCAGTCAGCTCCTCAGGCTGTAAAATCTGAACCGACAGGGCAGAAAACAGCACTCCTGGCTGTTTAACTGGAACTGACAGGGCTTGAAACAGTCTCTTAGGCTGAGAAACTGGGACCAACAGAACCTTACATAGCTTGCCATACGGTGAAGGGGGGGCTGGAACCCGTTATTTGCGGTTCTGGAGCAGGAATAACTGAAAGCAGCTCTCCACGCTGCACTACCGGCAATGATTGAAAAGGAGAAACAAAATATGGCTCACCTGGTCTCAATGTTCGTGGATTAAATGGCTTGCCATTTTCTTTGTGCCTTTATGACTTTATGCCAAGCTCTCCAAATGCGAGTTCCACCAGACAAAGACTTCATTTCTGGGATACATCATCAGCACTGAAGGGGTCGCTATGGATGAAAAGAAAGTATCTTCAGTTGTTAACTGGCCCAAACCTCAGAACCTGAAGGAGCTTCAACGGTTCCTGGGATTTGCTAACTTCTATTTGAGGTTTATAAGAAACTTCAGCAAAGTCACAGCCCCCCTAACTTCCAAGACTCGAAAGGGAACTAAGCACCTACCATGGAACCTCGAAAGTGAGAACGCCTTCAAGGAACTCAAGGAACGATTCACCACAGCCCCAATTCTCCGACATCCTGACCCGAAGTTTGTAGTCGAGGTGGACACATCCAACACCGGCTTAGGGGCCATACTCTTTCAATGCCAAGGTAATCCACCCAAACTCTTCCCCTGTGCCTTTTACTCCCGCAAGCTAACACAGGCAGATCAAAACTATGATGTGGACAATCGTGAATTACTGGCACTCAAGGCAGCCCTTGAGGAGTGGAGGCACTGGTTGGAGGGGGCTAAGGAGTCATTTCTGGTACTTACAGACCACCGAAATTTGGAATACTTACGATCAGCCAAGAGAATCAACTCCCGTCAGGCCCGCTGGTCGCTCTTCTTTTCCCGGTTCGACTTTCAGATAACCTAACGACCTGGATGTAAGAACATCAAAGCTGATGCCCTATCTCCCCAATTCGATTATACCTCACAGGCCAGCCAATCCGAAAACCATCCTTCCCTCCACCATCATTGTAGCACCTGTTCAATGGGACATTGAAAGGGAAATCTCTGATGCTCAGGCCACTGACTGAATGTCCTGAATGTCCCCCGGAAAATCTATGTTCCAGTACCCCTACGGGATCGTCTGCTCCATCTCATCCACGACAATCCCAATGTTGGTCAACAACTATACCACCATGCTCACTGTCATAGACCAATTCTCCAAGGCCTGTCGACTAGTTCCTCTCAAGAAATTACCTACCGCCTGGGAAACAGCTCAAGTCATGTTAGAGCAGCTGTTCAGATATTACGGCCACCACGAAGACATCGTATCTGACAGGGGTCCACAGTTCACCTCACGGGTGTGGAGAGCCTTCTGTACTCAACTTAATATCAATGTGAGCCTTACCTCTGGTTATCACCCTGAATCCAATGGACAGGCAGAGCGTATGTACCAGGAACCTGTTTGTTTCCTCCGCACTTATTACAACAACAACCAGGGCTATTGGAGTCAATTTATAATCTGGGCAGGGTATGCTCAAAACTCAATGAGGAAACCATCCACCAACATGACTCTGTTCCAGTGTATCCTGGGATTCCAACCACCCCTTTTCCCCTGGTCAGGGGAACCCTTGGACTTACCTTGAGTAGATCACTGGCTCCAGTGCAGTGAACAGACTTGGGATACAGCCCACACTCACCTCCATAGGGCCATCCAACAAGTCACCGTTCAGGCCAATCGTTGTCGCCGCACCAGCTTTTTTCTCATTGTTATACCTGCGGATTCCCTGACGAGCCGCTGGTTTATAATTACTGTTTGGTTGCGGTCCACGGTCAGTCATGGTTCATAATCAGTTTAATAACGCCTACCAAAATATCTTTACACACAATAATGTACAATCGCAACTGAAAATTTATTTTCAATGAATAGATTAAACATCGAAATGCGTTTAAAGTATTTTTATGAGATGGTTTTATTCAGTGTGACTTTCAAATAAAGGTATTCAGTTCATAATGTGTCAGTATACAAAAAACAACTAAACAATTACCCATGTTTTAACTATGAATGTTGCAGTAAATTCTTAGTCTTAGTAGTAAACCTAGTGTCATAGTTGTGTATTGGCAAAGCATAGAAGGAGTCTTCATTGCAATAAAAAATCTTTTCATCTTTAACTAGTATAACATGAAGGAGCAGAGAAACACACACTTAACGTAGACAATGACGGACGAAGACTAATTCACAGAGGGCAACTTAAGAAGGGAAGACAATTACAGAAAACGAGGTACACACACCTGAACACAATACATAGTCAACTGAAACTAGGTCACAGAAAGCACATGGGAATAGACAGCAAAACAATCAAACATGTAACACCTAGTAACTACAATCTTTATCATGGTTTTTAAAAACTATGGTTACCACAATTTTAAACCAGCATCAATTAAACATTGTTATAGTAGAACCATATAAAAACCTGATTACTACAGTAATGGTTACAAGTTTTATCATAGTAAACACATGGTTACTTGTTGTAAGGGTATCAAAGCAGCTTTAGAAAATGCATGTTTCAAGGTTACAATATAAAAATTCTCAGATAATGAAAAAACATTATTTTGCTGACAAATAGATGAGGTTCCGGTTCTTCACTGAATACGAAGAAAAGGAAGCAGCGGCTGTTCAGTGTGGCAAGACAACGCATCAATGGAGTCCCTGTTCAATCAGCGATTCCCCTGGGCATTTCACAAAAGAGCAGTATCTGAACACGGTCGTCTAACGTCTTTTTAAAGATTCAGTGTCTGGACATCCAGCACGCTGAAGATGCGTTCGGGGTGGGTGCATTAGCTCATAGTGAGTCAATGCCCTGTCAGTCTTGCAAACTCGCCTCTCTATCCTCTGTCGGTGACTCCTTGTGTCGATTCCTCTGCCCCAGGCAGGGAATCCGCGGCGAGGGCCGGCGGTGATCTGAGGGTTACACTAAGAGCGTCCCCGCCAGGTACACCCTCACGGGCCTCTCACCCCGTCCCACAGTGACTGTCCTGTTCAGTTCGCCAGTGATTTGTCTGGGCCGTCTACGGGCAGTCCTCACATTTCATTCGACAGAGGAGCTGACAAAGTCGTGGACGGCTCCTTTTACTTTATTTAAAGCACAGTATAATTAAAATATACACAATGAAGGTCAAAGACACAATATTGAGCACACTAATCTAACTACAGATATGTTAACAATGTCAATCCTGAAAACAGATTCTGTTCAACGAGTGAAACCTCTACATAATACCTGATATTAAGTGTTTGCTGCTTCTTTTCAAGAAAAATAAAATTTGTTTTACCAGAGAATATCAGTATAGGCAAACATCAGCGCTCCTGGTGGTCATCAGTATGAAGATGCTCAGTTTGAGAAGACAGGACTCTGTGCTGCAGGTGTCTCCCTAAAAAACAAACAACAAAAGATCTGTGAACATTCTAATATTAGTATATGTACTGAAATCAAGAAGAATTTTCTAGACAAGAAAATACTTACCCCATTGGCAGATTATTTTGCTTGTTTCAAGTAAAACTGACTTAATTTTAGCTTAATTTTGTAGTTGTTTCTTGTCTAGAAAATCTTGCCTTAGAAAACATTTTTTTGCAGTGTAGAAACAACCTAGCGTCCAAAGAAATGTAGATGTCATATTCAAAGTATTTAACTCCATTTAAACATTTCAGTCTGGAATTGTAGTTCGGGAAAACTAAAACAATCAAATTTGTTCACGTTTATGCAACAATAACAAGCAAACTAATACAAGAAATGACTTACTGCATTACTCACTCATTATGATGATCACTCCGTGACTCGCTCGAGTCTGCACTCTTCTTGTCTGATGTAACATTAATCTGAAGTTTATTCCTCTGAGCGCGTCTTCTTGAGGTATTTATTTATCACAGTGCGTATTTTTCTAAGGTGAATTCGGTCTTACTCCTCTCAGCACTAAGCGTACAGTATCCGGGATGAACTTCAGGTAAACTCTCACTGCTTTGTTTGTGCTGATGTGGGTATTTACATGCCGCACGCTCAGCGTGGATAATTATCATATCTATTGTGCACGCAGCGTGGCGGTGTGGTCACATTATAAGATAATGAAGGGGACACGAATGAAACCAGACATCGTGCTGGTTTCATATGAATTACTTCCTTGCAGAATATTTGTTTTCGATTAGACTGTCTTAGTGTAATAGTAGACATATCAAGCTTTCTACAGATATAACTGTCTTTTTGTGGAGTTTTTGCTGAGTTTCAGATCATTTTAGAGACTCATTGCTGACTGAAGATTACGCAGACCAATGCGGCAGGCAGCGCACCGTTTGTTTTCTTCATTTTCGAAATGCACAAAGTTGTGTTGTTATTATATGTGTATACAAATTAAAGTAGACCCTTCACAGATTCGATTGATGTATTGCTCTTATCTGTATGATTAAAATTCATTGTGTAATTTAAGTTCTTATTGGCGTCATCAGAAGAAGACGCCTCAACCTGCATATATGCGGTAGCCGACCCCAGGGGGTTAACTGTTCTGAGCAGATGTAGCTTTTAGAAGCGCTTGAGGTCCAATGGCTGAGGGTTTGGATCTGATTTTGGGTCAGGCTTTTTTCAAATGCTGAAGTGACTGCTCCAATTCTAAAAGAGTGGGTGGAGAATTTCTCTGAGGGAATGCCTGAGAGGTGGAGGATGGCCTTAAGGTTCTTTTGTAACCAGAAACAGGAGACTGGACTACTAGAGTTGTCGGTGAATAAAGGGTCTAAAGGGGATGCTTGTTGAGAACTTCTACAGAGGAGGCCCGCAGAGTTTGGTAGAGATGAATAGGGAATTGGAGCTTGAATATGTATATATAAATGGCCTTTCTTGACCTTGTCCATTTTGCTTTATTTGATGTAGAAAGTCAGTGAGGATGGATAGATCATAAATGGTGGTGTGAATTTTTGGATTGAACTGTAAATTCGGAGCATCTGAGGAACCCAAAGAAGGCTAGGGTGAACATTGCATCGAGGGTTCGGGGTGTATGGGAAGAGAGTTAACCTTTACGGAGGGTAGAAATGCAACGGGTTAAAATTTCGAGAGTTTGTGACAGCCGTAAATCGGCACAGGGAGGATTTGTTCTTTGGATGCCTTTTAGTACTAAAGAGCTTTGAGCACTGGAAATAGCAGTTTAAGTTGAGACGACGAGGAGCTTGTGAAAAAAAATTCACTCCGTTTAGATACCCCTTGATAGCTAATTTGGAGATTCTTGAAACAGTTGAGATATGAGATGAAGGAGGTTGAAACTGGAGGTTGAAGCTGAGGTGAAATGCGTTAAATGATCTCCAGGTGGTGAGGTAGGATTGGAAAGTACTGGGTGAAACAGTTTGGAGAATACAGTTCAGAGATGCTTCGAGGAGAGGTCTCAGATTTCAGAGTTGGTCTGGCCGTGTAGAGACGAACCAGGAAATACGATAGAACCCGCCAAAACCGGGAAAGCTACAAGGTCGGAATAGAAAAAAAGAGTGGCCATTCCAATGTTTCACGAATGAAATCCACAGCTGGAGTTTGTGGAGGCATGGGCCGTTTAGCGCAATTTGATCTTCAAGGGCATGGACAGATGAGGACAGATTGAGCATATGTGAAATGAAGGGGCAGCCCTGTGGAATTATACGCTTTGCAAAATTGAGGTTCCTCAGGACAGACAGTAGTTCAGGTTTGGAACATTGGAGGTTGGATATGAGATTTGAGGCGATCTGGATGATCCTGTCGACTTTCTCTCTTGCCAGGAATTTCTGGAAGTCGGTATTCGATGGAATTTGATGAGATGTCTTTTCTTGAGCTATTGGAATTCCTAGGTCAGAAAAGACTAAGTAATTTCTGAAGGTCAACGGCTGGGATAGCATTAGGAGGGGAGATGATAAGAAATTCATCGAGGAGATGGATGAGGTGGGGAATTTGATAGTTATTTAAAAAGAATACAGCAAATGGCTTCAGAGAGCATGTAAAAAGATTTTGGGACTGCTTTTGCACCCTGTAACGTTAGGTCTCAGAGAAGGAGAGAGCAGGATTCGAAAACGAAACTAAACCAAGAATACAAAAACACAGAGTTTAAATATGACTAAACAAACATGAAATTAAACTAAGAATACAAAAACACAGACTTTAAACAGAACTAAACAAACATGAAATGTGACACACCCGAAGGTGAGGTGAACTGCGAAACAGAATTTATTGAGCCATTGAATGCCAAAGAGATGTCAGAAATCGGGGTGGATGGACATCACTTTGAATGCGGAGGTGATATCGACTTTTGCCATCCATGCACCGCGACCAACTGTTTTGATCATATGGATCGCTTGGTCGGTATTGTGATAGTGAAGGGACAATTCTTTGACAGGGATTAGGCTATTAATGCTGGGGATGGCTGAATTGTGGGGAGAAGAGAGATGTATGATGAGGTGGTTTTTGCCCCAGAATTCACGGGTGGTGATACCAATCAGGCTGATGTGAAAAGTGGTGAAAGGGGGATTAGAAAAGGGGCTGATCATAAAATCAGAATCCATTTTTCTCAGATTCTGTCTTTGTGGAATGAACTTTTAAAGCACAAAGCGGCTGAAGCGGTGAAGCAGTTGCTGAGAGAGATGGGAACCTCAACTGGTGGATTTGGGAAAGGAAAGTTCTGGCTGAGGAGGAATGGAAGGGTTAATCCAGGTCATGGAGGAGTGGGAAACGGATCTGTAGACCACACAAGTGATATTGCAGCATCCTGGGAAGACCCGGTTATGGAGATTGAGATATTCCCAGTAGATACATTCCAGGTTCCATTGTGAAATGCGGATGAAGCCTTTGGAGGAAAAGAGCTTATGACAGGTAAAGAAATGGGAGCCACCATAGGACAACGTGAGCTCAGCGATAATAGCGAGGTTGTTACTGAGCTTGCACCTCCTTTGGTGAAAAAAGGAGCAAATGACTTCTGTGAATCAAATGAAGGCGGATGGTGAACTCGGAAAATGAGAGGATGCGGTATGGGTTATTGTTAGTTTGATTTAATGTGAGAGTGAATTCGCCCACTCCACCTGGATGAGAGATGTTAGATCCATGAGGTACATGTTGGGGGCGGGGATCTGGTTTACTGCAAAAGGTTAGGGAAGGTGAGGGAGGCCAGGTGAAGAGGTGTTGGTCCGAGAAGAGCTGGGCCGAGGAAGGGGGCTGAATGAAAGAAGGTCCTAGCAGGCTGATTATAGTTGGCGGCGCGGTGGAGGTGGAAGGTGGCGCTTGTTGTTGGCTGGAGTGGAGGACCTGTGGGCGATTCAGGGTTTGCTGCTATGGCTGGGGTGGAGATGAATGGAGACAGATGTCTGGATGAGGTGAGAAACAAGGTTACCCTTTCAGTCGAATCACTTCGACGTTACATATGGGAACTCGCCAGAGAGACCGATTTGCCTTTGA
>JAUMHG010000239.1:36222-48036 GCA_032359395.1 Enteromius anoplus
GATGTGTATAAGAGAGACTCTATTACTTTTATACTGAACAAACTATATTTTCTAACCCCTAATCCTAAACCTTCCCCTTACAGAAAATGTGTTTGAATTCTTACACTTTCAGATAAACATAATTTACTATTTTAATTTTGATTTATTTTTCCCTGGCAGGGGAGTCACCCAAAAAAACTGGTATTATTTGGCATTTCAGGTTAGGTCAATTCTGTTTGTTTCAGTTACGTTTGACTTTTTCAGTCCAATCACATTTTACTGTTATATTCTCATTTTTGATGACTCTGTAAATTTATATTAGTCCATAACAGGTCTTTATAAAGACAGACTGTCATGTTTCTAATTTTTTTAGCAAACATATGCTGAATCTCAATACAAGCCGTGTTACTTAATTCGTTCTCTGTTACATACGTGACAACACATGTTAATATGTTTGTGTGGAAGCTGGAGGTTACAGTCGTAGTCTTATGTTGTGGTACATCCTTCATTACCAGAGTTCTGAAATTAAATTCTAGTTTTGCTGAATGTGGTAAAGGGCCCTAACATATCAGCTTTTCTCTTATCTCTCTCTCTCTCTCTCTCTCTCTCTTTATATCTGTGTGTGTGTGGGCATGGTCGATGCATGCATGCATGTTTAAAACTTGTTAATTAAAATTGCCTTTTACAATAAAAAGCAGATATTTAGCCACAAAATAAATGGATCATGTAGTTCAAAGACACACAAAGTAAACTAACTGTCATACATAAAAACTTTGTATTTTGTATTTTGAAAATTGCTATTTTTCTATGAAAAAGGTGGCTCAGACCAGAAGAAGCTTTTATGGAACTAGCTACTCTGGCATTTTTGGTATTCGTGAAGTGCAGAAAATGTCAGTGAGCCAGAATAACTGTTGCAGTAAAACAACCCTGATTACACCAATATATCAGTCAGTCAGACATTCAATAAATAAAAACTTAATCGGATGCATATTTACCTGGAACGTTTGCTGTGCTTCACGTCGCGGTTCGGTACTGCCTTTAGACTCCTGAGCTCATTTGATATATCGCTCGAAATTTAAAGATTCATCGGACACAATAGAAAACACAGTATCAGTGCTTTGCTTTTACGAACAGTTCTTGAAGCTTTAAGCCAAGTCGTTAAATCGCATTTGCTTGCCTTCTAAACCGCCGAGCTGACCCTCCCCGTTCTAGCCCCTCGCCTATCTAAGCTTCACACTAAGAACAAATAATAATTTCTGCATTTGTGCACGCTATTAACAAATATGGATAAGCTACATAAAACTATTTTGTTAATTAATTACTAGAAATCACAATATAGCCTAATAAAATAACTAATTTGCGACTGTTTAGGCTATATTTAATTAATGAGGATTGTCTTTTACCTTACTATTTGCCTGGTTCTATCATGATCTCTCTAATACAGATAGTCTACTAAAAGAGGTAAAACCTTTCTAAATATATTCATTTTTCTGACGATCGCAAATTGGGAATTTTGGCTTCTGTGTTCCATCTTAGTTATAATATTGTAATACAATCAATTTTACAACAAGGGGATACACTCGTGATAAAAGACTTTAGCTGCTTCTGCTATTCATCATAAGTCTGTAGCGAGCAGATAGGTCAAAAGAAATGATATTGCTTTAAAGGGTGAGCTGTTCTTATCTCTCCGTAGCAGGACACGCGATCGATACAGGACCTGTCCTGAGCTATACTCTTGCAATTATCAATGGTTGATTTAGTCTTCTACATACATTAATAGAAGATTTAAGGTCTTTTTGGACACAGGCCTAACTTTTAGGGTGATGGAGTAGAGAAAGAAAAAATTCGCTTATGGGAGAACCTGTTGTAAAGGAAATTTTGTACATAAAAAAACAGGGTTGAGAATGTATAATACAAGTCAAATACATTGTACAAATTGTGCATTATACTAAATTATATTCTGCATTAAATTAAAATAATATCAGGATCAAACAGATACGACTAATAGGCTACATTAAAATAATTAGACATGCGGGAAAATCAGACAAGAAAACAAAATAATTAATGATAAGCGCATAAATACACGATATAAATATTTCTTCTTTAAATCTTTCTCTGTGCTTGTCTCTCTGTATGTGTGCGAGTGTTTTCATTTTATAATAATAATTATCTATCACCATTTCCCCCCCCCACTGTTGGAGTCTATTTCAACAATAATACACAAATATTTGCAGCTTAAGAAGATGAAGGTTGAAGTTTTTTTTGTTTTTTGTTTTTTTACAATAAAAGTACAGTTTTATCAGGCCATGCCGTCTTACTCATATAGGATGACGGGTTGTGGTGAACTGGTGTGTCCTGCTACATCCTAGCGGTCGCTCTCCGCAATGGGCTAAACTCAAGCATTCAGCAAATCTCTCACACACGACACAGTCTCATATCTATGGACACACACCTCTCCAGCGCCATCACCGACAACTAACAAACTCCTGGCGCTACCGCTTCGCCCAGCTAAATGTAAAACCAATACTACAGATACAACGGCAGTAAATATATAGGATATTTATTTTTTCTTGTATATTTATACATGTTAATTATTACTTATTTATCGCGGAAGCTTCTTTAGGCAATGCGAGCTGCTCTGTAGGCCTGGAGCGAGGCTTTCAACGGGCTTATAGAAGACTAAACCAACTGCAGACTCTTGAAACGAATCATATAGGACGGACCATATGTTAAACTTATTAACTTTTAATTATTCGAAAACTTTATTTTTTAAATTGAATGTGTTACTATAAGCATTAAAAAGGAGTGGGGTCTTACCATTGTAAACTTTTGCGCACTAGTTGTCAAAATTCCGGATTTTTTATTATTATTTATTATATTCATTTATTTTTTAACGCGAGAGGACTGCAT
This sequence comes from Enteromius anoplus, assembly GCA_032359395.1. Lineage (NCBI taxonomy): Eukaryota > Metazoa > Chordata > Actinopteri > Cypriniformes > Cyprinidae > Enteromius > Enteromius anoplus. The sequence continues at coordinate 39,112 of JAUMHG010000239.1, forward strand.
TTTTTTCTTTCTTATCGTGCGTTCATCGTATCGGTCAATGGAACAGCGGACCTGCGAACCAGCAGAAAAGTTATGCTGAACAGGAGCAGCCCGTATCACTGACTCCCTCACTAACTGTTGGAAATATACATTTATACCGTTTGAAGCTGATAGTAAAATCTTGCGAAAATGAACTACCAAGGAAAAGCCCTACAGAGCAAAGGAAACATTTGACCCTCCTCCTTTTTCTCTGGGCGTTAGAGGTGATTTTGGGTGGATGGCGAGATTTGAAGGTGAAGTTGCCTAGTAAATTGCGGAGTCCGTCCCTCATTTCCATATGAGTGTGCCCACGGGAGCTCTGCCAATCCAAAGTATCATTCACTGTCATAATGATACATGCACATAATAGCAAATCATCTCCGTTATTTTGCAGCTTGACTTTTTGAGATTTTTCAGCGGATCTCTGCTTTTGTTCATGAATGAGAAAGATCTTGCAGCGGAAGAATGTCCCGTCGGAAGCAAGCAAAACCACAGCAGCTGAGATCGGACGAGGACCCTTCGCTTCTGGAGCTGCTTCCTGAACACCGTGAGTGCGTTGCTATCATTTACTGTGTTGTGCGCTATTAAATAAAATTACATAGTCTAAAGTTAGGCCTAATATAAGCAGCGGACTCTTTGCAATTCTAAAGTAGTGTTCTGAAATAATCATAATGTTGTTTCACATTTGCACGCTTACTTTGCAATTTACTAAATTCGTTATGCGTTGTTTTTTGTTGTTGTTGTTTTTCGCTTTTACGACAGGTGCGACTTAATATCAAAAACTTTTCTGACGTTATATTTTTAAACATGTAAGCCAAAACGGAAACTTAATATGAGGTTAAAATGATTATGTTAAATTTACATTAGTGCAGTCCTCGATAGATATAAACGTTTGGAAACATGTTGATTTATTATTATTATTTTATTATTATTATTTTTAATGTGGCTCTTCAATTAAACAGCAAACGACAGGCTTCAAATATTAGCTAATACAACACATTAATAATAGGCTAACAAACAACGACAAACTAATAGCAAAGCTAATAAACACCACATTAAAAGAAATTCGCAATGCAACGATTATTGTTCAAGTTAAAAGATTTACCTACAACACCTAATTTATGTTAATTTACCTTGTGTGTGTGAGAGAGAGTGTTAGTGTGAGTGTGCATGTCTGCAGAAGCATCCTGAAAGCAGGTTTTGTTTCTCGGAGGCACTCCAAACTTTTAACCAAATGTCTTCAAATAATTTTCTTGGTTTCAACTTGATGTGTATATATACAATGATACTTGATATATTAAGTCTTCACTAAATCACTAAAAGTAAGAAAGAAATAAAGAAAGAAAGTAAGAAAGGTGTCAGTTTCACTTGCGTATTGATCCTGGCACAAACTTTCTGATATTGCACAATTCGGGCTTCTACATTATCATATTTTCTACAAAAACAGTTAATTGAAAATTAGTTGTTATTAATAGTAATAATAATAATAATTATAATAATACATGACAGAAAAAAAACCTTCCTTATATCTCTCTTATTCAGGCTCAGTCACTCAGAAGAGTAGTGTAACATTTCTTTTCTAGTTTATAAATATCAGATACTTTATCATATTTATTATTACACGAATTAGTTTTATTTGTTTGTTTATTAATATACTATATTATATTATGTATAATTATTATGTTTTTAAAATTAATCTAAAAATTAAAGGACCTCATGACTCTCAACGAGTGGAGCAGTCAACAAGCAATATGTCTAATAGACAATCAAAAATCAAAAGAGAATTAATAAGAAATGCACATGAAAAACGTATTGATAAATTTAACTAACTTATGTAAACTCTTTCAGTATTGAGCATATTATTTTGACTTGTATTTTGGTGTTTGGTTGTGTTCTGTTGATGTATAATCTGGATTCTACTGCATATGATTAGCAACAGAAGTATTGATTGTTTCCCCATTACAGTAATCTAATGACACTATCGGTCATGCTGTGAGAATTTAACCATTTGGTCTGACTAAGGTCTAAATGTTCAGTATACCATTGTCATACTTCACATTCACTTATTGGAATGTTTTCCAGTAAGAATGTTTAAGCAACTTTGTCTTTTTCTTAATGAGCGCAGTGTTTCTTTAGACATTTCCTCTGTTTCTCTTTGCACAATATTGAAAATCTCATTTTGAATCTCATTTGGTTGCCTGGCTTTTCAAAAAAAAAAAAAAAAGAAGAAGAAAAGAAAAGAAAAAAACCTTTTGTGTGGGAACTCAATGGTGTGTCAACAAGAAACAATCATTGTCCCCCCACCAAGTCGGTCCTGACCTGACACAATTGTCCCTGAGGAGAGCTGCTTTAAAGTGCTTTGATACTGCATGCACTTAACCTTTGGCTTTATGGCACCATCATGGGTGGCCAATAGATGTCAAAAATTAAATGCAGTATGCAGATATAATGTTGACCTGAGGAAGGTGGCTCACATATGTCCTAAGTATTCATTAAAAATGTTTAACTTAATAAGTAGTAAACTGCGTTCTTGTCTAATTTTTTTATAAAAAATATTTTTATTTAATATATAAATTGATAATGTGAGAAATGTTGAAGGTGAATACAATCAAACCATTCAGACAACTTTGGCATTTCTCACATTTTCACAGTTTATTTGCTATAGTTTGGAAAATGGTAATAAAATAAAATAAGACAATAACACAGTATTCATTCACTATACAGTAGGTGCAAAGCTTAGAAACGCATTTCAGTGTCTCTCATTCATGTCCTCTCATTCTCATTCGTGCTTTCTTTTGACATTACTCCTTTCATCACTATACACCGATATCGCATGATGGTTTTTAAGTGAAAAATTTAATATAAGAGTAACATTTAAGAAAATTAGAGCATATTTTAAGTATAAGTAGTCAGTAAACGTTGACACTAATTAATTAAATACCGTAGTAGTGTATATGTGTGTGTAAAATAATATTAGCCACTTTGACTTGAGACTTATACATATATATATATATATATATATATATATATATATATATACACACACATAACAATTGTTTGTTTATGTGTTTGCTTTTTTCTATTTAAATGTACATTTTTAACTAAACAAAAGTTGCATTTTAATCATTTATTCATCTGGAAATTTTACTTGTTTTTATGATATATGGTTCACGAGAAAATTAATTTTGGAATGGTGAATGCCTAATCTAGCCTAATATAACATATTATTATATACTGTACCACTGGCAGAATATAACACACACACAGACACACGTAATAAGGTTTAAAAATAATAGGGGGTTAAATAATACTTTTTATTTTTCTTTGAAATATGGGAATTTGTCTTGATTATCTATCTTTGGTTATTTAAAGATAATAATGGTAATAATAATAACAACAATGATAATAATACTTTTATTCCAGTCACGACTGAAATTAAATATTCCTCCTCTTCTTCCTCTTGCTTTTTTATTATTATTATTTTTAAAATATGTATTCATTTCACAGTACAGTATACACAATAATTGAATTTCATATCCCCCAAGGTACAATTAAATAAAGATTTAGACATTTAGAAATTCCTACTCAACCCAAACTCCGATTACCAGATAATTGTCATGAAACATGTGATGCATGTAAGTGCACAAAATATCTATTATCTATTATTTTTTTTTTTGTATAATTAAAATCTCAGAACATGATTTATGATTTAAACAGTTCAGATATATTTAGATACGAATTAGGGCTGGTATGACACATCTCAACTGAACAAAACATGCAATAACTTAGACATTTATTATATAAACCCTGTGTGTGAAAAGATTTTGCAAAAGCATAGATCACACATCTGACAGTACTAATGAAATCTGAAGTTTATGTTATCATTAAATCAGAGTGAGACCTGATTTGTACAGATAAAGTGCCCTTGGTTTATATGAGAACTGTGGTTATTCAACGAGTTACATTGAATCCCTTGTAAATGGCAATGTCTACAATTGATAGCCTCAAAATAAATAGATTGCACAAAGACAGATCTGGCTATACAGAGAAAAATGGAATGGTGGTAAGGATGAACATAAACATGGTAAAAGTTTAAACATATTTGATTGTGCAAATAAATCATGTTTATCATTACTCATTGTCTTGTTCTTCTCAGTCTCAGGTGAAGGACTGGATGATTCAGACAGTGGAAATGAGAGCCCCAGTGGAAGTGAAGAGACCCATGTATGTGAAAAGTGTTGTGCTGAGTTCTTTAAGTGGTCTGATTTCTGTGAGCATCTGAAGAACTGTACCAAGAATACACTTGTGTTAATTATCAGTGACAATGAAGTGGCTTCAGACCAAGCACAGGACTACCCACCTGAGCCATCACCCATGCCCAGCTGCAGCAGTGAGCTGGCAGACAGTGAGGATGTAATAGAGGAAAGCCACATGCCCATTGAAAGTCATGACGGAGCAGAAATGATGCTGGAACCAGGTGTTGTCCTGGAGAAAGAATATGAGCCCATGGAAGTGCAATTGTCTCCTGAGAAACCTATAAATTCTGAAAATCAAGTTACACTATCAGATCCAGACATATGCCTACCTCAACTTGAAGATCTTAAGTCTTCTGGGGCAGAATATACTATACCCAGCACTAATGTCACACTGGAAACACTGCATGGAACCCGTGTGGCTGTGGCTCAGTTCTCTCAGGGAGCCCGGGGTGCACTAGCTGGTGAAGTGTCAACTATGGCCATTCCTATGATCCTCGACCAGCTTATGGCCTTGCAGCAACAACAGCTCCTCCAGCTTCAACTGATAGAGCAGATTCGGAGCCAGGTGTCGCTTATAAATAAGCAGGCCTCCACACAGACCACTGTCAACCATCAAGCAGAACACAGCATGAATGCAACCTTAGAAGTAACCTCATCTTCCAACATACCTACAATGCCGGGGCAGCTTCATCTACGTGGCTACATTGCACCCCCAGTGCATCAGCTTCCGATAAAAGGGCCTTCCGATTTCAATGGACAGGTCTCAGCCTCGTTATCTTCAGCTCTTGAGGTAGCCTGTGTTAGTGTACCTCAGACAGCTGGCCAGCTGGCTAGTTCTGGGATGAAAAACAATATTGCAATTAATTCCTTATATCCAACAAGCAGTAATGTAGTTCCTTCACAAATGCCACCATGCTCAGCATCAATTGGCAGCAGTAGCTGTACCAGTAGTAGCACAGCAACTGGGGGTGAAATAAGTTGTGGTATTTCACTTCCAAAAAACACACCTAGTCCTCTAACACTGACTCATGGAAGATTGCTCACATCCCCCTCCAGCCTTCCTCTCGTACCTCACAGCTCATCCAGCAGTGTTATTTTCCCTAATCCTCTAGCCAGTATTGCAGCCACAACAAATGCTCTTGATCCTCTTTCTGCCCTATTGAAGCACCGCAAAGGAAAGCCCACAAATGTCTCTGTGTTTGACACCAAACCCAGTTCAGAAGATCCCTTCTTCAAACACAAGTGCAGATTTTGTGCTAAGGTATTTGGAAGTGACAGTGCCCTTCAAATTCATCTTCGCTCCCATACTGGTGAAAGGCCTTTCAAATGCAACATTTGTGGCAATCGCTTCTCCACAAAGGGTAACTTGAAGGTTCATTTTCAGAGACACAAAGAAAAGTACCCTCAGATTCAAATGAACCCTTATCCAGTTCCAGAGTATCTGGATAATGTTCCAACTAGCTCAGGTATACCTTATGGTATGTCATTGCCCCCAGAAAAACCTGTTGCCACATGGCTGGACAGCAAACCTGCTTTGTCTACAATCCCAACATCAATAGCACTGCAACTCCCTCCAACAATACCCAGTATTGTAGGAAACTATGGGGATTCAAGTAGTTTTACTTCTTTAAGCAGGTCACCTCAAATGCCATCACCGCCATCAAGTGAGTGTACATCTATGTCTCCTAATCACCTTATTGCTGAGACTACTATTGCACAAATTTCCAGTTCACCACAGCCTAGTGTGGCAAGTGACACACCTCCAGTTCTAAAATCTGAAGCCTTTAATCTACCACCCACATCCACCACCAGACCTGGAGAAACCAGCATATTGACTTCTTCTATACACCAAGTAATTTCTACAACCACAGTTACAACCACAACGAGAACGCAGATCATAGATTCAGCAAATACTCCTTCTGCTGTTTCTTCTTCACCCCTTCAAATGGTTTCCAGTCAGTTTAAGCCCAAATTTCCTTTTGGTGGCCTCCTGGACTCTATGCAAACATCAGAGACCTCAAAGCTACAGCAGTTGGTGGAAAACATTGATAAAAAGATGACAGACCCCAACCAATGTGTCATCTGTCATCGTGTGCTTAGTTGTCAGAGTGCTCTAAAGATGCATTACCGCATCCATACAGGAGAAAGACCCTTTAAATGTAAAATATGTGGTCGTGCTTTCACAACCAAGGGTAATTTGAAAACTCACTTTGGGGTTCACAGATCAAAGCCCCCTCTTCGGGTACAACACTCTTGTCCCATATGCCAGAAAAAGTTTACAAATGCAGTAGTTCTGCAGCAGCACATTCGTATGCATATGGGTGGACAGATTCCTAACACACCCCAGCCTGACAGTGTTCAGGATTTGGACACAAATATGTCTTTTGATGAAAAGAGCTTAGCTACCATTAACAACTATGATGATGAGCTAATTGATGAGATGGACCAAGCAATAGAAGATGAAACTGATATTAAAGAAGGGAATGTGGACCCACCCAAAAAACATTTATACACAGAGATGTCTCCAAGCACTTCACCCCCAACCTCTCTTATATCTAGCATGGTTGCTTTGGAGAATGAAATGAGACTTTCTGACATGACAGTGAAAACAACCAATGCATTCGGTCCCAACCCTCCAGAAAATGTGAATGGAATTGATGTTGATAATGAAGACATATTTAAAAATGAGTCATCTTCCACTTTAGGAGACTTGGAGAACCACATTGTTGGGAGTCCAGCACAGTCTGAATCATCTGGCTCTATGCAGGCTCTGTCTCCTACTTATAGTCAATCGGAGAGTCATCGATCCAAGTCCCCTACTCAGTTGGATAACAGCAAGGAGGATACTTTGCATATTCCTTCAGTGAACGCAATAGTGAAGTCTGAACTGTCAGATACCCCTTCTCCTGGATCAGAAAACACACGTGCATTAGATCTCACTGCCACTCAGCACACTAGGTCATTTGTCAAAGATGAGAATCACTTCAGTCTGCTGTTCCTGGGAAAAGACAAAGGTAGTGTATTTGTAGACAGATGTGTGTGTGGGTTTATGTGGTTTATGAGGACACAAATTTGTATAATGACATGGTTATGACATAGGTGTTGTAGGTGTTTTATGAGGACATTTTCAGTGTCCCCGTAAATCAAAAGGTTTTAAAAAAAAACATACTAAATGGTGTTGTTTTTTTTTGAAAATCTAAAAATGCACACAGTTTCCTGTAAGGGGTAGGTTTAGGTGTAGGGTCAGTGTAAGGCAATACCATGTACAGTTTGTACGGTATACAAAGCATTACGCCTATGGAGAGTCCCCATAAATCACAAAAACCAACATGTGTGTGTGCTTTATACACAATCAGTCAAAAGATTTTTTCCCCCATTCTTCTGCTTACCAGGCCTGCATTTATTTGATCTAAAGTACAGCAAAAGCACTAAAATTTTGATGTGTTATATATAATGTCATTTATTTCTGGGAATTCAAAACTGCCTTTTTAGCATCATTATCCCATTTACATGATCCTTCAGAAATAACTCTAATATTCTGATTTGCGCTCAAATAAACTATTTATTATTAGTATTAGAACTATTCTAAAAAACAGCTGAGTTAAACTTGGGCTTTTTTCCAGGTCTCTTAGATTGTCAGTTTTGCACTCACACAGAAAAAAAATAAATAAATTGGTTGTTCCATCTGTGACAGAGCCTTTACCAAAAAGGGGAAATCTGAAGGTTCAGAAGAACAGCATTTATTTTTATAGAAATCTTGGTAACACTTTATAATAAGGTGTCATTTGTTAACATTAGTGAACAAGAAAAAACAATTAACAAAGCATTCATTAAACTATTTAATCATCTTTGTTAATGAAAATACGATTGTTAGTTGTTTATTTAGTTCTTTTAAAGTGTTAGTTATTAACTAATGTTAACAAACACAACTTGTGATTTTAATGATTCATTAGTAAATGCTGAAATTATCATTAACTAAGATTGATAAATGCTATAGAACTATTGTTCATTCTTGGTTCATGTTAACTAATGAAGTTATTGTAAAGTGTTAACACTTTAGTAACATTATGAATGTCTTTATCGTTTATTTTTTCAATTAAATCATTGTTGCTAAACAAAAGTATTAATTTCTATATTTTTCCCTTTTGAATATGCCTTTGAATGGTATAGTATACAATATAATGCATTGGTTTACAAACCTCTCCATGAAGTACCCTTAGCACCGGACATGTCTCTCTATATCTGATACAACCACATTAGGTCTTGCAGTCTCCACTAATGAGCTGATGAGTTAAATCAGGTGTAATAGATGAGAGAGACAAACAAAGTGTGCAGGGCTGGGACACGTTTGAGAACCACTGATATAATGTTACAAAATCTTTTTATTTTACATAAATGATAATGTTTGGAACTTTCCATTTGTTCTTATTATTATTATGTTTCTTATGGCAAATCAACATATTAGAATTATCATGTTATAAGACTTGAGTAATGATGCTGAATGTTTTGCTTTGATCACAGGAATAAATTGCATTTTAAAATACATTCAATTGAAAGCAGTTATTTAAAATAGTAAAAGAAAACGTCTAGGTTACTATCGTAACCCACGTTCCCTGAAGGAGGGAACGGAGACGTTACATATGGGAACTCG
>JAUMHG010000239.1:54653-64893 GCA_032359395.1 Enteromius anoplus
CTCTGGCGAGTTCCCATATGTAACGTCTCCGTTCCCTCCTTCAGGGAACGTGGGTTACAATAGTAACCTAGACGTTGCGCTTCGGTGCCTTTGCGGAAGTTGTCAGCAAACACGCTTTCGACTGCTACACCGGCACATCAACAACACACCTGGACACACACACATAGATCTAATATTTACTGACCAGCATACATTTTTGGAAGCTCCTGTTTTACTGAAATCTGTAGCGAAATGGAAAACATATCATTATTCTTTATTCTATGGTTTATGAAAGGTAATGTTTGTTTATTTCTGTTTCTCTTTCGGCATGTGTCTTTAATATTCACGCTGTATGTACAGGTGAAGGATATAAAACGGTATAAATGCAGGACAGAAGTTTGTTTTATCTGGTAACTGCATGTGTTAGACAATTATTTAAAACGTCTTTCTTGCAACTGTCTTAAATCTGTTGTGTTAAATTACTATCCCCCAGTTTCACAGACAAGGCTTAAGCTAGTCCCAGACTAAATTGCATGTTAGAGTCTCAGAGGAAAATAGCTTGCTCTGACTTATCTTAAATCATGTCAGTGTCATTGTTTTGTGTTAAGATGCAGACCTGTAATATTTTCTTATAAGGCATTTTTGTAAAAGTTGCTTAAATATCTTAATTTAACTAATGCCTAGTCCTGGCTTAAGCTAAGACCTGTTTGTGAAACCGGGCCTATGTGTTTTTAAAGTCTAGACTATACTGTATAGTTTTCAGACAAGTAGTGTCTGTTGTTTTTGGGAAGGAGGATGCTGATAGTTTGCATCTTAACGCATCTGTTGTTACAGATGAAATATATTTAGGCTCTATCTACATGACTATAACTGTGTCCATCAATCACTACCTCAATGCATTTTACAGCTTCAGGATGAAGTCACATGAGTTTTTAATTATATTTTCTGTCTGTGTAACTGTTCTTGCTTGTTTTCCAGGTGTGTTTAGTGAAACAGTGTCAGTGAAGGAGGTAGAATCAGTCACTCTGTCCCCTCAGCTTGAAATAAAGAAAGACGACGTGATCGACTGGAGGTTTGGAGATCATCTCATAGCTAGAGTAAGAAATAACAACCCCTCAGTGTATGGGGATGTACTCGATGGGAATTTCAAAAACAGACTGAAGCTGGACGGTCAGACTGGAAATCTCACCATCACAGACATCAAAACAACAGACGCTGGAGTTTATGAATTATCCAACAGCATCAACACCATTAAGAAGACATTCAATGTCAGTGTCAGTGTCCGTGGTGAGTGTCTAATGCATTTCAGTGCTACTGTACTTTTTCTCTGACAGTATATTTAACAGTTTAACCTTTTAACCAGTTCAATCCTACTCAAACTCAGAGTATAGAGCTGCACAGTTAATCATAAAATGACTGTAAACACACATGAACTAATTTCTATACAGTGTTGGGTATGAGTACAGCATCCGATTACTTTTGAGTACTTTGTCTACTTAATTAACGTTGATTGAATTCAGCTCCGTGTTGACATCACTGTAAAACAGCAGCAACCGTGAATAAGAAAAACATTGTGTTCGTCTTTTCTGATGGTTTGCAGTGTTTGAAAGCTGGTGGTTGAGCAAATGCAGATAAGCAGTGAAGAGAAGTAACTTTATGCAGATAAGCGGTGAAGAGAAGTACTGACTGCAGAAAGAGAGATGTCACCTGACACAGACAGATTCACACAAAAAAATAATTTAGTGTCCACTTAGAAATCCCTAGTGATTTTACAAAGTGTTGTAAAATGACACTTATTTTTGTACAGTGTGGTCCTGAAAGATCTTCATTTGAAGGGCTATCTGGCCCTTACCCGTACCCCTCTGTCTGATGCGTTCACGTGAAGGGGTAACGGAATGGGCAAGATAGCCCCTCAAAGATAAGATGTAGGATTTGGCCTGAATTAATTTTGTGTATATATTTAATTTTTGTAATATTGATTTATTTACTGTAACCAGGAGCTCTGTGATCTCTATCGGTGTTATTGTGATTTTAATGGCTGTCTCTCTTTATATTCTGCAGGTGCATCTTCAGGTGCTGTCACACCTTCATATGATGTCACATCGTCAAGAGCTGCCACATCTTCAGGTGCTGCTACAGTGATTGTCAGTGTTGTTGTTCTGCTGGTAGCTGCAGCTGCTGCTTTGATCGTTACAGGATAAAAAGAGATACGTGTAAGTATAGATTTAAACTTTATGTAATTAAATTATATGACAAATTTCCATGCTTTTAGATTCCTTTACTTTAACCTAAACAATTGAAATAAACTTAATGTGATTCAAATGCATCAGTCATATGTGAATAAAACAGGTAAGATCAAAAGTCTCCACACTGCTCAGTGTTCATGTGTTTCTACACTACAGAGTGTTCAAGTAGAATTGAAGCATCCTTCTTCTATCTAGTATCTATCTTTATAGTTATCTTTATCGTGCTTGGTGTGAATGAGCTTTAGCCTTTAGTGTAGTAACACCCAACAATATGAGCTAGCTCCTAAGGTACATTTCAGCTGTTCCAGATATTTCCAAGTATTTGAATACTTATGTAATTGAATCAATGTTTATTATTATTATACAATTTTTAATACTTTTGTAAAAAATCAGTATTTTTCTGTGTGGTTATGGTGTATGGAGTAGGGCTGTAACGATACACCAAACCCACGATTCAGTTCTTATCATGATTTTATTTCGTGAGGGGTGGGAGAAAAAAAATATTTTTTAAAACCATGAACACCCATCCCTCTCTGCGCAGCCAGATTAACAGTGTGAGCAAAGCATCGTACATGCGGTGAAAATCCGTCTGCTTCGACGGCATTGGCAATGCTTCTGGCGTAGTCTGTTGTCACGGGAACGTTTGATCTGCTGATCTTCCAATATATCATAGCCTTTTTAAGTATTCCCGATAAATGGTCGCTTGTTTGGCTCTCATACACCCGGCGTGTTTGGAGGACGTGGTTTGCTATTTGCCAATTGCCTGTAACACAATGTGCGGTTATGGTCACGTAACGTTAACTGTGTGTGGCATGGGACATCCATCCTTCTGTGGTGATTGCGATGGATTCAGCAGTATACTCAACCCTTCCTCCACTTTAGCCTTCGTTTTCTTTTGAAGTTTTGGTGGCACATTTTGCGAGAAATGCACTTGGCTAGGTAATAGATAGCGGGGCTCGAGCACACTGAGTAAGACAACCGAAAATGGTCGCATATCCAGTGCCATAAAAATTGCAATTGCATTTGTAATTTTCTGTGCTCGATCTGTATTCGCTGGAAATATTGCTTGGAAGAAACTAGGTAGTGTAGACTGCTGCTGGCATGTTGGTTGTGTTGCCTGTCACTTGGGGAAGCTTCTTAAAGCACTTACGGCAAATTCGACGAACTGCCATGTTTCCTCACATTCTTCTTTAACTAGCACTTTTGCAGGCAGGCTTGAAAAGGTAGTCATGGGGTGTGTCGCGATTCTCCCTTATCACACCGCGACACAGGATTGTGGATCTGAGTGGCGCGATTTCGGTTTCATATCACGTATTCTTACAGCCCTAGTATGGAGTGTAGACTGATGGGGGAAAAGGTAATTTAAAGCAGTTTACCAAAAGGCAGCAACTGATGATTAAGAAAAACTGAAGGCAGGGCACTGTGTTTGTCACAATAGCTTTGAATTTGTTTTCTTTTAACGTCTTGTAGATCTGATGTCATTGATCAGAAGAACAGCAGCAGCTGCTGCAGCCACACCCACCAGAGCAGTGACGACCAATCAGATCACAGTTTCAACTGTATCAAAGCAACTGACCTGGGGCACGTTTCCCAAAAGCATTGTTAGCTAACTATGATCGTTAGTTCCATTGAACTGACTTGGTAACGATGGATCTTACTACCATGGTTGCTTTTGGGAAACGCACCCCTACACAAAAATTCAGGTTTAGGTTTATGGAAGTACTTCAGCTGCTGTCTGCATCCTTAAAATCATTTTAAAGAGAAGGTAGTATGCTCTGATTGTGACTCAGAAATCTCAAATGTCATGGTTAATATTTATGGTTTTCATTTACAAAAAGAATACAAAAAACTTGAATTTGCATCTTAATCGTTTTTGGGAGACTTCAAAGTGGCTTCGGCAGATGGTTTCCAAAGTCACCTGATCAATCAAATCTTCACGAATGATGCTCTTATTTGATAGCTGTAGAGAAACTCATCCTTCTCCCTTTTTTTTTTTACATGATTAATTTTCCATCTTGTCTCATAACTATTTTTTTGCGTATCTCTAGATTTGTTTAGTATTAAAATAATACAATTTCTGAACTAATTTCATCACCACTTTCTGATCCCAAAAGCATCTCTGTATTTATTTTTCAGATAAATCTTTTGCTTCTATTGAAAGTTAGCAAACAATCTGAAGTTAGTAAATGTTGACGAGAATTTTGTAGTAAATCGTTGAAAATGAAAAAAAAAAGACGTTTAAAAGAAGTTTAATAATATGCAAAGGCTTAATTATAACAAAATTAGATTAGATTATCTGTTAGAGCGCTTTAAAACAAAAAGCTGATGAAGTGTTTGTTAAAGTTGGATGGAAGTAGGTGAACAAAATTCTTCATTCTTTTAGATTGTAAAATAAAATAATAGTAGTAATAAAATATAATTGGAAAGACTATGATTGAAGACCAGTAAATAAAAACTTTTTGTTTAGTATTTATAAAATAATATTAAAATTTTTATTTCATACAAAACGTTTGACATTTTCTTTTCTTTTCGAAGGGATGTTTGTAAACATAGTTTCGTGAGGAGCATTCACGAACGCCAGCCACAGCTGGTTCCGAATGATCTCTAATCAGCCTTTTAATCATTATCCAATCCGAAATACCCTTGATTAATTTCCTTCCTCATCTAGCTTCGCATCCCTCCACCTCCCCTTCTTCCCCTACTTCGCACCTTCTGCAGGGGGGAAAGCACTGTCCGAGCCTGGTCCCGAGCTCTGCCTTCGCTAGGGGTAAAACCAGTAGGGTTCGGGGTCCGCTGGATTCCCGGCTCGCCCCCCGCCCCGGACAGCACGCCAAACATGCTATATATATTCTTTACTACTCGCGAACTCATGGAATCCTTCTAAAAATTATGTAAACGGCATTTTATTGTCAATTACGGAAGAGGATTAGGGCCAAGCAATAATAAATTTTTTTACTTATTTCGAGATTAAAGTTGTTAAATTATGAGAAAAAAGTTGTTAAATAACGAGAAAAAAATAACTCATATTTCGAGAAGTAACAGTGCAGAACGAAAGACTTGTTTTGGAGCGTGCCTGTCAGCGTCTCCGTAGAGTAAAACGATTGAGTAAAATATGTCCGATTGATTGAATCCATTTCTTGCCGAACTATGTTATTATCACATCCAATAATATACAACAATACTGAGGTTTTATCTGTCACCATTTATAATTAGGCTATAAATCTAATTAGCTAGCTACTATTACACTTTGAAAAGATCTGCTTTTACATGACGTAAATACAATGGTTATTTTTATTTAGTGGCACATCTATAAAAATGGGCTGATTTCGTTTACACTGTAAATAGCATCTATGGCAGAGGATTGTTCTCACAGCGCTGTTCAGCGCTCGTCACCTTGCACAGGTTGGTGGTGTTTAATGCACAAGTTATATAATTGAGGATTCGGGTTGAGAATTAGTTGTGTCTTCATGTGGATCATGTAAAGTGTGGTTGGGGAAAGGATTGTTTATAGATATGAGCGATTTATTTTCACTGATTTCAAGAAAGTGCATGATTAATAAGCCAAAGTTATTTTATTTAATTTTTTTTTATTTCCTTGAGCGCACTGGTTAATGATTGTGTTTTTTTGTGTTGTATTGTAAATATTGGGATTTCATTATTGTGTGTTTATTCTTAGTATCCCAGTAGTCTAACGGGTGAAATGTAGAAGTCTATTGTAAGGTGTATAGGTTGCAGTCTACTAAATGGAGTTGCAAACCAATTTCAGGAGGAAGTGCGTACGAATTAAATTCGCCTCCATCGTAAGCCAATCCAGTCACTAACTCTCCACTATAAATAATCCAGTTCCCTTCCCTTCCATATCTCATTTTTCCCTTCCCTTCTCCGCCATTTGCTCCTTCCAGGGCGGCATGCAGGGTTTGAGCCGGACTCCGAGCCATGCCCTTGTTAGGGTTCTTTCTACTAGGGCTTAGGGTTCACCGAATTCCCGGCTGGCCCCCGACAGCACGCCAAACATGCTTATTTTTTATCATTGAGGAACCGCAAACTTGTGAAATGCGCTGTGCATATGCTGAAGCCTATTATAAAGTGCACATGTTGAAGTCTACTATAAAGTGCATATGTTGAAGTCTACTAAATGTGCTGTGCATATGCTGAAGCCTACTATAAAGTGCATATGTTGAAGCCTACTATTAAGTGCATATGTTGAAGTCTATTATGGTGTGCATATGCTGAAGCCTACTATAAAGTGCATATGTTGAAGCCTACTATAAAGTGCATATGTTGAAGTCTACTAAATGTGCTGTGCAGATGCTGAAGCCTACTATAAAGTGCATATGTTGAAGTCTACTAAATGTGCTGTGCATATGCTGAAGCCTACTATAAAGTGCATATGTTGAAGCCTACTATTAAGTGCATATGTTGAAGCCTACTAAATGTGCCATATGCTAAGGAATAACATGCATGGGATAAAGTCGACTAGAATGTGTTTGTGTAGAGACTTTTTGTAATGTGTATGGACTGAATGGACTAAACTGTTATTTCTTTTTTGAACTTTGTGGACTTTGAGGAAATATTTCACCTGTTGATATTTTTAGTATGGTATTAAAAGGTAATGTTCCTGGGCCTGGATGTACTGTGTGTTTTTGTTGTTTGCTTTTTTTATTCATTGAGCTGTTACTAACTAAGCAAAATAGAATGAGTTATTCTTGGGTTGTTTTGACTTGATTAGTAAGATGACCTATAGTACACTATTACATTGTGGAGTGAAATTATTAATTATACCATAACATAATTATTAGGGTGCTTATTTTTTACCCCTGGGGCCTGAAGCCTACTTTGTAATGCCAAAGTCTATTACAATATGACTTCCTGTTAAGTTGCTTTGAAACATTGAATATTATGCAAAATGTTTTGCAAATGTAATCAAGCCTAAACAGCATCCAACATTTCAGTAAAAGTTTAATTATTAATTATTTTGTGAAATTCTCTGAGGTATACTTTTTCATAATTTCTGAAATGATGCTTTATACAGCATCGGTTTAGATTTGTTGATTAACTTCTACATTTCTCTAAAGTGAATATCCAAGGTTTCTCAGGGATAAGAATATATCTAAACTGAAACTAAGTCTTTCTGAGAGAAGGTTGTAAGATTTCTCCTGACCATTGTGTCGTAAAATACAGGAAACACTCAGCCAAAGCAGGAACAACCTCATATTTCAGTAAATGTTTGTAATAATTAAACTTTAAAATGATTTTCTTTTACACAAAGGCAAACATATCTTGACATTATCACATTACTGGATATCCTGTCGCCAAAGGTCAGTGTCATTAATACTGTCAGAAACCCCCAACTCTTGAAATATGAGATCACTGATTTTCAGCAGTTTACTTCCTTCAACAGTAACAAATGCTGAAAGACCTTATGACACATAGATAGTCTGTAAATAAGAAACCACGCAACCCTCAGACTCCAGGAAGTAAAGCTCCATTTATTCTCCATCAGGAAATAGATGATTTATAATAACTAATAAAGCTTTATAATAAATTGCATTGCTCTGTTTAGGAGGGTCAAAGAACTCTCATCAGAAATATCTTAACTTGCAAATGTTGGTATCGATTCCATACTGAGTAAATATAGAGCCAGTATCATCGATACTGTCACCAAAATTGATACTTATAATAAAAAAAAAAAATAAAAAAAAAAAAAAACCAACTACATTTTGAATATTAAAATGAAGTAATGTTGATATGATTAATATTGCATTCTCCTTAAACCTGCGGGGAATATTCTTTCATTTCTAAAAGTAATTTGCATGAGGAGCCCAGAAAATGAAAGCAATGTGCAGTTTCATGTTAAGAATCTAATCGTCTTCCCATACAAAAGAGAAAAGAAAATAGGTGGCTTTATGTAATAACGTGGCTTTATAAACTAAGAACATAATATTAAAAGACAAACTCAATACACCTTATCAATGTTGCAACTTGCACATGCAACTTAGCAGATGTGCTCAGAATAAAAGCAACACTTTTTTCATGCATGCAATGAAAGCCATTCTAAAGTTTTACATGTCTATGAAGATATGATAGGATATGAAAAAAGAACTGTTAAACCTAAATAGTGTATTATTGAAACGATTTGTGTATGTTTTGTACGTACTGTACCAGAACATGAATGCAACACGCTGGATTTCTTTTCCTCCCATTAATAATCATTATTAAATATATAGCATGTATGGAGGGACATGAAGGCCAAATAAATAAAGACCAAATTTAGTATACAGTTTGCTAATAAAATATAAGCGACAAGCAGCTGAGCCCAGAATATATATTCAAAACGTGTAAAATAAGGCTATACTTTATAACCATTTTACTCCGGAAGACATTAAAATGTCTTAATGCATTGTAGTGCCAAACACTTTACAGTGATGCTGCATTAAAAATTAAATATTTTATACAATATGTACAGTGTGAAGGATAAATTAGGTTTTCCTCTTGATATTGTGCTAACATAGTTGATGTTTTAAATATAACTCTTGGTGTAAGACGTTTTTAGATTAAAATATTGTCTCAGAGAGAGAAGATACACTTTTAGTGCTTCAGATCTTATCAGGGAGTGAAAGTGACATCATTTCCTGTAACTTACACAATTCTGAGAGATGATTCCACCAATATAAAGGCAAAATATGGGATGGTAACAGAGGTGACGCAATATTTATGAACACACCTAATAATAATAGTAATATTAAATAATGTAATGTTGCAGAATTAAGTGATTTACTATATTTAGGAGTGTTCTAGATAAAATGAATAAAAAAGCACTTTTTTATTATTTTTTTTTCAACAAGTAGCATATACAATACAGTACTCCACTACAAGCCTTTTCACATGCCTTAAGAAGTGGGAACAAGAATAGAAAAGAAATAAATCAACGCAAAGAGTGCTTCATGTTTTGTGTGAAAATGTTACAGGAGGAGCATGTATTGACTGTCTCAGTTGCTTTTCTGTTTATAAATATTGACATTACATCTACATTTTATATATAAGAACCTTAAAAAGAAGTTTGCTTTTTGTAAATTTGCATTTATGAATGTGAAATTTACGTTAAAATACAGTAAAATGTATAATAAAACCAACATCATGAGTTTATTCGCAAGGCACTGTATCACAATATGTTAGATCTGTTCTGTTTTCTTGTAGATCTGATGTCATTGATCAGAAGAACAGCAGCAGCAGCCACGCCCACCAGAGCAGTGACGACCAATCGGATCACAGCTTCAGCAGAATCACAGCAACTGACCCGAACTTCTGAAAAAAAAAACAACAACAAATGAAGTGTGTCACATCACCATTTGTTTATGTTCCGTGTTTCAGTCTGTTCTCCCCATGTGCTTCCCTATGACCCAGTTTCCAGTTAATTGTCCATTCAGTTCAGGTGTGTCTCCCTCATTATCTGTGATTGTCTTCCCTACATAAGCTCACCCTGTGTTTCAGTCTGTGTTCGTCATTTTTATATGTAACCCGTGTTTCGAATTTGATATTCCACACTATATCAATTAAATATGTTTTCTTCTATCGAAGACTCTCTCCGTGCTTTCCCAGAGTACCAGTCAATGATTGTCATCAGCCAGCGCTTGAAGTGAGCGCCGTGATTCCTCTTGACATCCAGCCATTAACCCAGGAAGGTTGTGAGGATCCCCGGTCTCCGTCTCCAGCCATCGAGTCCCGGAATCAGCCTCGATCCTCCGACCTTTCTGCTCCGCCTGGGCTCTCAGCTCCCTTGCCTTCACCGTTGCCCGTCACCGCACCAGCTCCACCGGGCTCCCTCGTCTCTCCGGCTCCGCCTTGGTCAGTTGTCAACCATCCTCCGCCTCTGGACTCCACTCCTTCAGCTGTGTCTCGTCCTGCCAGCTCCGTCAGGCTCCTCCTTCCCTCCGGCTTCACCTTTGTCCTCAGTCGCTCCGGCTCCGCAGCGCTCCTCCAGGTCCCCGCCTCGGCTTTGGTCGCCTGAGCCTGCA
>JAUMHG010000240.1:0-16205 GCA_032359395.1 Enteromius anoplus
TATATATATATATATATATATATATATATATATATATATATTCTTCAGTGTCTAATAATAGTCCTTCAGAAATGATATATGCTGATTTATTATCAGTGTTGAAACTGTTGAGCGCCTTGCATTTATTTGGAACCTGTGAAACTCTTTTCTTTAATGCTATGATTAATAAAAAGCTACTGAACAGCATTTGTTGAAAACAAAAATTATTTCTAACAATATGTGTCTTTACTTTTTGTCCATTTAACACATCCTTACTGAATAAAAGTATTAATTTACTTTAAAAAAAAGAAAGAAAAATATTACTTATCCCTTTTGAATAGTAGTATTATCAAAAAAATGCTGAAAACGTATCACAGGTCCCAAAAGCAGTACAACTCTTTCCAATATTAATTATAAATCAACATATTAGAATGATTTCTGAAGCATCATGTGACACTGACGACTGGAGTGATGCTGCTTGAAAAATCTGCTTTTCTTCACAGGAATAAATTATATTTTAAAACATATTAAAATGGAAAACATTTTTAAAATTGAAATAACATTTCACTATTTGCATATATATAGATACAGCCTTGATGAGAATAAACAGAAGGTATTCACTTGGTGTATGATCTATATTATTTGCTATTAAATGCAAAACCTTAGCAATACAAAAAAAAAAAAAAAAAAAAAAACGCCATATTTAAGAGAACTAATGTCCATAGTAGTACAGCCATATCGATCCTGTAGAACCACCTACCTTATTAACATACATACACAGAAATACAGAAATAAATACATTTAGAAATGTAGAAATGCTTAAATAAATGTAGTATAATACAAAAGGTACAAAATCACACTTTTGACTAATGTATTTATTCATTAATTCATGTATTTCTACATTTATTTATTCTATGCTTATGTAATTTCTTCTCCTCCATAAAAGTGTTACGGAAGTGGACACAACACAGAGAGTAAGTTAAATATGAAGGTTTATTTAAACAGCAGGACGTGAACAACAGAAGGGGACAAAGAACACAATGAGTAATCTTGAACTTGGAACTTTCGTTAGAGTAGGATATCAACATGTAACACACTCTTTTCCAATTACAGGATCGAGGAGACACTGAAGGACCACAGGGACGATGGAGACACAAGGAGACGAGGAGACAGCCACACACCACAAACGCAGAGAATCCTGGAGATGCTGGAGAGACACAGGAACTAAGGACCACAGGAAGGTACGTACGAGGTGAGTATCACTAATAGCAGTACTTAAAGGAGCAAGGGATAGAGTCCACTTCGCAATGAAAGAGCTTGAACATTGACTGTGGTGTGGTGGCTGTTTTTATTGTGCAGTTGATGAGGGTAGTGATGAGTGTCAGGTGGTGGTGATTAGAACTACGGGGAGAGGGATCGCTGGGATTTGGTAAGTGCAGAGGCTAGCGACAGATGGGAATCTCCAACCAGGCGCAAGAGAATTGCTGACAAACCAAAGGCCTTTTGTGTTTGTACAACTGATAGAGAGATTTGATTTCTTGGTCTGGAGCCAGAAACCCCCACACTGTATGTGTGCGAGGACTTCTGGGGCTAAACCTCCAGGTACTCCTCTTACTGCAGTGTGTCTCCCTGAAAGTCAGGTATGCCTTTTTAATTAATTGAGGTTATGTATTTTTCTTAACTGAAATTCTCATTGTTTAATTGTGTAATTGGCATGATACAATTTTACCTGACAAATAAAATGAACATCATTTCTTAATGAATTTTAGACTGCTGAAATCATTTATGGCTAGTCAAGTGTGAGAACGCTTTTGTGCGCATTAATATATGGTCAAGATATGAAAAAACTGTTGGCTTGGGAATGAACGGAGCAGTAAGCACGTTTTCTGAAGACCTACTGATTTCTGCTATCACTGAAGTTAACACGTTGGGTATCGGTAAGACAAAGTAAATTATATTTTTTGTAAAAAGTAAGCAATAGGCAACTGACAATAAAGAAATTAGTCCCATCCAACTTCTGAGTAATTATCAGGCTAGCGAGTTTATGTCACGAGATGGTGCTCCGGCAGACTACAGTCGACTTTAGGTTCCCAATGAACGACTAATTGAAAGTATAGCACGTCTAGAAGAATCAGGTCTCTTAATTTTAATGTCAGATTTAAACGAGGTGGAAGTCAAAAGTAAATTAGAAATTAAAGTTAGAAGAAATTAAGTGTTTTTACAGAAGCACAGGAAAAGCCATATACGCAGAATCCGGGCTAGTAAAGGAGGCTTCGGGGGTTCCAGAACAGAGACTTTGGTTTACCTTTCAGAAGGGCGGTGAGGGGGCTGGATAAGATGCCATAGTTATTGATGTAGCGTCGGTAGAAATTGGAAAATCAGAGAAACCTTTGGAGATCTTTTATGGAGGTGGGTATGGGCCAGTTGGTGACAGCTTCCACCTTCCCTTCATCCATGCGGACACCAGTCAGGTCAATGTGGAACTGGAGGGAAGGAACACTTTTCAGCTTTCAGGTAAAGCCTGCACTCCCGAAGCTGCTTAAGGACCTCCGCTACATGCCTACGATGAGAATGTCGTCTATGTAAATCACAGCAAATTTATTAAGTCTCTGAAAATATCATGCACAAAATTTTGGAAAATTGAGAGGGCTTTTCTTTCTTACCCAAGAAGAAAAAGCTGGACGCACGAGGGGAGGTGGAAGGGTGGATATAGCCCTGTTTCAAAGCCTCTTAAATATACTCCTCCATGGCCTGGTGTTCCGGGAGAGACAGAGGATAAATTTTACCTTTGGGCACTGGTTCAACGGGAATCAGATCAATCACAAAGTCCCATGGTCGATGTGGTGGTAACTGGGCAGCTCTCTGGGGACAGAACATGTCGTGGAAACGAAACGAAAAATAATAATTTTGCCATTACACACAAAACTAAACTATTTTAATCGCCGAAACAGTAATCAGAGCGGCAATATTTCTGCATATTCTGCGATTATGAGCATAAATGCATTATTATAATCGAAGTATTGCGTTTACATGAGGTAAAGTTTAATCGCAATACTGCCATAATCTCATAATAATAGCATTAAGAGGGTCCATGTAAACGCACTCACTGCCATTGCCATAGACTAAGGGTTGTATACATTTGCAAATGCTTTTATATATTCTAAGTCACATAATTGCTATAACAATACTGTGTCAATTAACCCATTTGATCAATTCTAAATTAATGGCAATGTTCTTAAGTGTTGGTGCGATATTTTGTAGTGTGCAATTTAAAACATTTGCCTCTAGGAGTCGCCAACGGACAAAGCAAATACGCATAAGAAACAGACGTACGCCAGACATGGACTTGACGTGAACCAACACACATTCTCACGTTCTTTTTACTGTTAGTAAATCCCAACGTGAGCGTGAAATCTGGCGTACACACAGTTTTCGGCGTACGCAGCGTTGATACATGAGGCCCCAGGTGTTTTCAGTTGTACCCATTATTTCCTCAGGTTTATTTATCCTGTCTGTCCTAGTCTCCCTTGTCGATCCTTAATGTTATTATTCAGTGTAATGCCTGTGTTGAAGCCACTCTTAGGAAATTAAAAGGACTATTTGGATATATTATTTGTCAGTTTTCATTACTACAACCACGACACGTAACAACCTGTTGAGTGGTATGGGGATCACACATACGATTTTCATTTCCTTTCCACTGAGAATACGGTCCCACATAATATTATTTAAATTTATAGGGGTCGGTGACGTCACATAACTGCCAAATTCAAACTGCATTTTGAAAATTTTTGGTTGATCACAGTATTCAACTTTGCTACATATATTTTTCACCAAAAGTACAAAGTACCAAAAAAAGAGACAATAGTGTGAGCCACTGTGTTTGATGGGCACTTTTCAAACTGCTGGGGTGGAGCCCTGCGGTTCAGCCAATAACAGACAGGTCTGACTCGAGTACAAAACCAATCAAAACTTCCAGTTCAGCTGCAGGGGCAGGCCGTTTAAATCAAGCTTTGCTTTGACTTTTAATCACCAGTGTTCTATTTGAATCAGCATTTCAGTATTTTAGTAAATGAGAGCTATGCTCAGATTTTAAATCCTAATCTTATTAGCTCCTGAAATAGGTCATACCATTGATATTACATAGATGTCCAGATGAATGGTAAAAATCGCCTTCTTTAACAGTGCAGTTGTAAAATACACATGGATGTTTATGGAAGCAGCAATAACAATCCATTCGAGTATAATTTGCTGACGTGCTTTATTAATTTCAGATACACATTTTCATGGAATGGTGTAGTAAGGAGCACACAGAGATAAAGATTACAAAAATTTAATTATCTTTAATTATCCACAAAATGGCAATACAACACATTGACATAACAATACACACACATTGACGCAAACGTTGACGAGGACGTTTCTAATCCTCCATACAGCGCCGCTTTACTTCGAGCACACTTAATGCCATGTGCTGGACTAAGCATGATCATTGTAGCGTGTACATGTCATTTTATTTTCACCACCTGCAAACTCACAAGGAGCTCATAAAAGGCACTTTACCACATCGTTGCTCCATGTTTGCCATCTGCTCATTTTGTTGTGTTTATACTGCTTATTCCATGTCATCAAATCATGTCAACTAATGTTGCATCTTGTCATTACTTCCTGTTTTTGGTTCCTTTAGAAGTATTTGATCCATGTTGCATTCTTATATGCATACTAGCCATTTGTGTGTTTATTTAAAACAAGAACATAGAATAATACTTAAAAAAATTACTAATTTATACATTTTAATACTTAGGAAGTGATGCTGACAAGTTTATGAGTAAATTAGTTCACGTTATGAAATCTGTTTCTTAGTAACTCTTTAGCATTATAAAAAATGCATTAATACATCACTAATTACTTTCATTTAGTAAATTATTTAGCATATTTTAGATCTTACACATAGTGTACAGTCATACATTTGTGTGAGGTAGAGATATTTTATCAGACGCTGTAATTCGAAATGTGCAGTCTTATGCTTAACGCAATAAACTATAAATGCAATTGATGCCTTCATTAAGGATGTGAATTGTTTTTGTCAAGAGAAAAGGTCTTTTGGTCATAAGGTCTGACACAAACTAGAGCTCATACAGTAATTGTGAACTAAGTCAATCACTTCCCAATTAGTAACATAATTAACCAAGTGAATTATAATTTTTATTATTATTATATGTTCTTGTTAGAAATAAACAGAGAACATCCATCCTTTGGAAAGAGTTGTAGTCACAGGTAAAAATGCTGGGTTCAACCCCTCCCTTACTCTTAGCATCCTAGGTCTACGTGACTTTCTTCTTTCAGACTTGTAAAATAAATCTAATAATCTGTTGGGGTTGGAAGCATTTATGCAAGGGTGGAGGCCACTCTCCTTCATCATGAAGAAAAAGCCGGCCGATGCAGGGGATTTAGAGGGGGCTCAACTTCAGTTTTGCAATGCATGGAGGATACTTTTTGTGCAAAGAAAACAAAAATAACAACATTTACCATTCTTCTTCGTGACTTACGTCTTCTGCCATTTAAGAGAGTATCACAACACGCCGTATACGCAAGCTTTAATGTATTTCATGCTAGAGGAAAGCGTATGCTTACTCTCTAAAATGGCGGAAGACATATGTCACAGAAGGGGTGAAAGTTTCCTTTATAAAGTGATTGTGTGTGTTTGTAAATTTGCTGAGTATTGTGATTGTCTCCCTTACCAAGCGTTTCCTTTGTTTTGTGTTCCTTGTTAGCCGTTCTTGCTCATTTGTGTACCAACCTTTTGTGCCTGTTTGGATTCTTGCTCTGGTTTGCCCCTTCTGACTGTTTGCCAATCGCCCGACCCTCGCTACCCATTTGGATATTTCTTGTATGCTGTTGTCTCCACTGTTCCCATTTGCCGTTGTTTTGACCCTGACTGTAAGACCATGTCCACAAATAAAAGCCAGCATGTGGATCCGACCGCGTCATATATCCCTTCGTTACAGAATACTCAGCCGAACAAAGATCCAGCGGCTTTTACCCTGGACTCCGGCCAGGTATGAGCACAGCACATTTACTGCTCGTCCTCGAGCAGGGAGATCAAGCATTGGAGGAGTACATACAGGAGTATTTGTGCCTAGCGTACTATTTGGACCTGCCAGACTGCTTGCTGATAAGACTTTTTTTAGCGAGGGAGTGAGTCAGCCGCTCAAATCGCGGCTGATTCTCGGGCCACCCCAGTCATTACTCGCGGAGTGTTTGGACTTTACTCTGTTGTTTGTGGGCTCTCCATTTACAGTTGGAATTGCTGTAGAGGAACATGATTTTGGTGCCACGTCGGCGTCCAAAATGGCAGACACTCCAAAGCCACAGCCACAGTACAAGATGGCTGCCAAGCCAGATCTACAAATTCTCCAGCTGTGATCCTTGGAGAGTCTTTAGCCACTCAAACTCTACTCCTCACCGTGTATTAGGATGATATAGACATATAATGGTAATTTTCACTGCTCTAGCTCACTTCTTAAAACCACTTCACTAACTCAATTATCTTTTGCTGCACATCATAAATATATTATTTATTTTTTCTCATTATGGTGATGATTAAGGGAATTTGGGCTTCGTTTTCCCTCCTATGAATATTTCTGTAGAACAAGAAACCATGGCTGAATAATTTCATGTTCATAATCACCCTGTATTGCTCAAAATTGTGAACATGAATGGGAATATACTTCAGAGATATTTTACTCATTCAAAATTCTAGGGGTGCCAAAAATTGTGGTCATCAAGTATTGGAGAAAAACATTTATTTCATCATGAGTTTTTCTCCCAATTTTCAATTGTTTTCCTTCAATGATAGGTTAGAATTGTGTGAATTTTTTGAATGGAAGATCAAAAGGATAAACAATGCAGATTTATTTTCACAGCCACCTTTGCTCAGATTTACCAGTGGGTGCCAATATTAGTGGAGGGCACTGTATCTTAGTTGTTAACTTCTTGTTGATCCACTGATTCACATTTACAACTGCGTGTTTTCTGCATAGCAAATGTCAATTCTGGCATTGATTTAAACAGAAAGACCAGGGCTTACTGAAAAAAAACTCAAATTCATTCTCAATGATGGACATAAAATGCAACATCTCTCATATGTATATCCCATATATCCAGTATACTGGGTTCATAGAGTTACCCATGAGCTCTGCTAGAGGGCAATCAATCCTGTTACCTTTACCACTCACCCTGGGTTCCATTTCCCATAATCCTATGCCTGGACACATTATAAATTGCATTCACCTGTTTCTCATCAGTTCAGAGTGGTCTCTTATTAGTAGGATTTTAAAAGTAGCACACACTCACTTTGAGGGTGGCGGTGATTGAAATTTGTATAGGTCTTCCAGGGTTTCTCAATTTTCCATGATTCCTTGTATTCATGTTTTGATCCCTGGACTGTTTTTGTTTATGATTGCCTGATTTTCTAGATTGCCTCTGCCATTGTTGTTTGCTGTTAATGACCACGCTCTCATTAAAGCCTGCATTTGGATCCCCATTTCATCGTCACGCCTCAATCGTTACAGTTATAGGTTGCCAAGTGCAAGTCACAAATGGGTTAAAATTTATATGATTTAGTGAGAAGCATGCATTTCATACAAGATCTGGCAACTGGACCACCTTGGAATATGTGATGATTCATATAATGAGGTTTGTGCCATACAAATTACAGTGTTTTAATATTGGTGAATGTAACAAACACATCAAATATACCCAGTAGGATTTTTTTTTAAGAAATTTACGGGAGAAATAGAGAAAGATATTTATACAGGATGATAGCAGCATAGAATGGTACAATACAGGAGAATCCCAGGAAAAACAGAAGAGTTGACTGGTATATCCTGGCAAAGTAAACAAAAATAGGCTACCGTAAATTATTATTCATAGAACCGAGATCCAAAGGTATTCTCTATGAAAATTACAAAACATTTAGATAACATGGATTACAGCATGCAAAATTATTAGCAGGTTTAGTAGATGTGGCTGTACTGCATTTGTATGTTTCTCGTAGTTCAGGTACTGGCAGATATTAACAAAGAGCTCTGCCAGACCAGCTGACTCAGACAGACTGTGTATTCATGTATGAACTAAATAATAAACAGATGGTAGTCACAGCAAGTTTAATGACAAAAGAAGCCAAAATTAAATGATAGTTCATTAGCAAGAAGATGCAATTTGCAGGTCAAAATGTAATAGTAACCTTTCACTGTGCAAATTGAAAATTAACCTTCGGGGCACTGAATCATTCACAGCTGAGGCTGCCTGCACTAAAAAAAGACAACACTTCATCGCAGTTTTTACAATGTGAAAGGAGGAGGTATCTCATAATGATGACAAATAATCATAATTATTGTCACAGAGCAATCTGTGAGTTCTCTCACTGCCTTACTAAAATCGTATAGAAGAGAAAGAGTAAGACAGAAAAGGGAAAATGGCTGAGCTTATTTATTTTGTAATGAATAACCCTGTATAAATGCATGTTTACAAAGTATTGGTTTGACCGAAGAGTATTAAGCCTTCATATGTTGTCAACAAAATAAGTGTCCTATTGTGACATACTGTAAATAGTATTTTATCATTTTATCTTTCACACAAATATTACCAGGTAATTAGTGTTGTTTAAGAGGCTTTATTATTAACAGCACTGCTTCATATGTTATTTAGTCATAAATTAACTTAAGTGTAAAAAAAAAAAAAAAAAAAAAAAAAAAAACACTATCCAACTATGATAGTTCCAAGAAAGCAGAGAGAGAATCAAATAATCATAGCAACTATTAAATAAAAGGAAACGAAAAAGGTGAATCTAGTACAAAAGACCTGTTATGATTAAAAATGAGGTTACATTTTGGAGGAAAAAATTGTCATATTTTACCTTACTTGCTCCCAGGTCCGGCCCTGGGTATAGGCAGAATAGGCAAATGCTAAGGGTGCTGCCGATCCCTAGGGGCGCCAGAACGAGTGAAGTTGTGACATCCTTGTGACATGGAAATAATCTGTGTGGACGCAGATTATAAAAATCAAATTTTATTGTGTAATGAATAAAAATAATAATCTGAGCAGTTTAACTATCATATGTGAGAGTAAATAAAATTAAATGTGTCCTTTATGGGATACGCAGCTTTTACATTTCATCAGCACCAGATAAAAATGACTTTAACACACGGTTTATAAAATGTATTTATTTACAGGTACAAAATAAAAGAATATATAAAAAAAATACTTGACTTGAAGAAGCAAGCTTACAATTTTTGGTTCCCCCTATAACGAACTATTCGTACATTACTGAAAACGCTTTTTGAGCAGCACGTTTTGACCAGCAGATGCCGCCATACTTGTGATGTGTCCAGCGCTTAGAAAAATCGTTTTGGGCGCAGTTCAGTTGATTCAGAATTTCGAAAACCATCGTTTCTCCCATCACTGCCGTCAAACGCTTTGCACCATAAAAGAAATGGATTGGTGAATAAATGACTGAGTGAGCCATGCCGGGAAGAGCGATTGGAGCACGTGATCTATATGAACCAGTTTCAGCTTCACATCTCCTCTCTTAATGCAAACATCTCTGGCTGCGCTCAATTCTCTCGTGACGTAACAGCTAGCACACTACGGTGTGCCGTTTGTGACCAAGAGCAGAACGCGCGAAGTGAGAGAATACGATCAACATTTCAGGTAAAGACGTTTAAATAGAACTTTTATTGACAACTTAAACACAGATCTGATGTTTAGAAGCGTGAAATGTGCATGTGAACGATGTTCCTGCCGCTTAGCAGAGCGTAATTTGAAGGATTTGTAAGTCAAGTATAATGCGCTTTTGGGGCCTCTGTGCCGCCGTCGTTTTCAGTACTCAAACGAAAACCCGCCTTTCCTCCGTTTCAATTGGTCGAACGCAAGAAACTAGCCTCTTGACTGGACGAAAACAACGTCAGTAAGATAAAGAGTCACAAGCAATAGGAAGTAAAAAGTAAACTGTTTCATGTCATGAAAAACAAGTACACATCCTAAAGCACGATTTAAAGTTTAATATTACTTATTAAACTCTTCCTGTCATCTTCTCGAAACAACCAATGTCGGCCAAACAAAACTGCACAAGTGAATCTCGCTTTTGCTGTTCTATTGATATAACACGCTAGTCTGAATTATTTCTTAATACAGTACAATCGCAGCGATAATAAACCTATAACTGCAGTTACAGAAACAAGTTTCTGTTGTTTTGAATATTTCATTATGCATTACAGTGATCACTTAAAACGTGTGTAGTTTATTATAAAACAGAATATTGAAGAGGCATTGTAACTGGATTAAAATACCACACTGAACACGTAAAATATCTAAAAGTTTATTTCACGTTTTAAAGACTTCCAAACCTTAATCCCCATGTTCTTTCTCGCATACAATCAAAGTTATTGATCTGTCAGAATCTAAAGTGTTTTGTAATTATTTTCAGATTTTAACATACACAAAAAGTGACTAAAGAATACATTCATTCATTCATTTATTCAAACATACACACAAAACTACTCCCAGACAGCTAAATGAATTATTTTCATTGCATTATGCATGTAAAAAACACACAAATATTTCAAAATCCATCTTGGATTAACATAAACAAAATTGATTATATCTTATTAAGGCTTATGATTCTTATGCTCTCCTTATGAGATGATTATCTGAATCAGGTGTGTAAAAAAAAAAAAAGAAAGAAAGTAAAGAGCTAGGCAGCAGCCTGATGCACCTGCATACTTAATAATTTACAAAAAAGTAAGTAAATAAATAAAAACCATTTGATAGAGCAACAAATTTAGTTTAGACTTACCTTTACCTTTACCTTTACAGTAGTAACAATAAATATTTAATTATGTGACATAATTCCTAATTTTACATATTTTAAAAATAAACATTATATGGACAGGTCAACCAGCTGACAGCAACCCAGTGAGGATGCACAACTAATGCAACTGTACAAAACTCTCATGTTCTCACCACGTGTGAGAGACAGTGAGCACATATACAGATGAGCACTTGGATATCACCAAATTACAACACATGATAAACCGCATGACAAAAGAGAGATACATAACGCATGGCGATGATAAAAATGACAACTTCAGATTCCTAACCAAATCAAGACAATCTATTAAAAAATCTGATTGAAACGCATATAATATGAAAATACCAAAATGATCAGAGTAAAGAAAAGGATTAATATAATTCTTGGTTTAGGTAATGTATTCATTGTAATGTATTCAAAGTATAAATGGATATTTGATAAGTAAGTAGTAAAAATTGCTCTTTTTTTTTTGTTTTGTAGAACACATTAATATTTCTATAGTGCGATTAGTCTTATGTTTGAGAAAATATAAAGGCTCACTAACTTTGTCAATTCTTTTAGGATTTTTTTTAAGGTGTAAGGGGGGGTGGCGTTTAAAGTGCTAGTTCACCCAAAAGAAAAAAAGAAAAATCTATCATTGTTTTCTTACCCTTATGCTGTCTACAAATACATCTAAATGTCTAATAATAATAATAATCAAAAAAATCCCAGAAAAATATCTAGGTAGTATTTTTTGTCAATATCGTAGATGCATTTTCCCTATTCACAATTCAGAAGTGATTGCATTCACGTGGAGGGGCTACTGTTTAACTGTGATGATGGAGGAGAGACGCAGTGGTGTAACGGATGGCCACCCCCACATGTTGGGGTTTGCTTTGAAAGTCAATGACCAGGTATTGACTATAGTGTCAAAAACACTATATGTTCGTCAAACAGCCCACAGAATACAGAGGCAAAGCTCAGAGTCATTTTAGAGCTCACACTGGCCCTGGAAATCTGCAGAAAAAATCAAAACCAAGCAAAATATAGTTGTCAAACACAAGTTTGAATAAATATTTGTATTGTTGTATCCATACATTTTCCCTCATTTATTTGACCATGTGCACTTTATTTCTTTTTTTTTTACAGAATTATTTTCTCAGAAAGGTCTTCTATTGTTCCTTTAAATGAAGTTTAGTTAATATTCCTTGTGAACCATCAGCAACATGGACAATCCAAAACGGAAATTAAGATCTGGAAAGGAAATTTCAGAGGACCAGGATCAACCTAAGAAAAAGGCCAATGATACTATCACAGAAGATGTTTCATCTGCACCCAAAAGTGTTAAATCATCTGGCAATTCAGGATGTAAAAATATTGTAGAAGTAAGTGAACATGCTGGGACAGCTACGGTGGAGGACGCGTCCAGAGCCATACAGTCTAATGAACATGGCTCTCGAGAAACAACTGATGCTTTGGTTTGTTCTTTTTGCAGTTTTGTTGCAAAAACTCAAACTGCGCTGAAAATCCACTCAACAAGGAAACACTCTCATAAAGGAGGCTTACAAAATGATACAGTGTCTGACACAGCTATTGCACCAGGGTTAATTCTATTGCAGAACACACAACAATTACAAGAAAGTAAAAACCAATCACACCTTTCAGAGTTGCAACTAGACAGTACTTCCATGTCTCTGTCAGAGGAGCACAAACAATCAGATACCCATATGGTTCAAACAGTGAGTGAACATACACATCAACTCCTTGTAGACGAGGTTGAAATAACTGAGAAGGTTGTTGATACTTCTGAGGATGGAAGAACAAGTCCCACTCAGATGTTGCTGGAAATAGTTGAGCCCACTATATGTAGGTGTCAGGATGGTGAAGGCACAAATGAGACCTGTGAAGATGGTGATGATATGCAAGCAGGCTGCAGTTTTCATTTGGGAAGTAAACCGAAAACCAATAAAAACGAAAGCTTTATTGGACATGATGAGAATCATAAAAGTCTAAGGCATTCAAAGCCTAATGCATTTTCCTGTTGTGTACATGAAGTCATAGATGGACACAGTCCAGACTCGAATATTAAGAGGCAAGATAATAAAAAGCAAAATGTCTGTAACTCTTCTGGTGTTCCAAAGTGTGATCATGAGAAGCAGTGCATGAGCAATATGCCCAAACAAAAGATGTTGGAGAATCAGGATTCATTAAAGACAGAGATGACACCACAAGAATCACCACTGACACATCCGAATGAAGCCAAGGCTCAATATCAATGTGACAAGTGCACCTTCACAGCCAACAGCTCTGTAATGTTAGCACAGCACATTAAAACGCAGCATCCAGCGGAGCACCGTTTCCACTGCAGTGCCTGCCATTACTACACCACCACCAAAGAGGCCATGGAGGTTCATCTGTCAGACGAAGTCCACCAAAAGGCAGCCAAAGAGAAAGACGTTAGCCCTTTATTTAAAGACTGTGTTGAAAAAATCCTTGTGATTCTTTCGGATCAAAGGGAGGACGAAGACATGAATGAAAGTGACACTCAAGAGGACTGCTCTAAAGAAGCTGAGAGGGTTCAGGAAATAGAATATATCCTACCAGAGCCAACCAAAGCTGTAAGGAAAAGCTCTGTTCACAAACGAAAGCGAGGCAGGCCGAAGACATCTAATGTGACTGTTTGTAGTCATTGTGGGCTTGTTGCTTCCAATGCCACAAACCTCAGTGTCCATATACGACGTAGGCACAGTCGGTTGTACAGCTTTGTTTGTAAGCTGTGCAACTATTACTGTGTAACCAAGGGTGACATGGACCGCCACTGTGAAACTAAAAAACACATCAATAAAATGGAAGCAGCTGGAAGTGAATGCAGTGGTGTAGTTCTGCTGGATGCTGAGCAGCCAAGTCAAGCAAAGATAAATGAGGCAGAAATGGGTGACAAAGTATCAGTGATTGAGACACCTATTGATGAAGAGGACAAAAACAACTCAAGTGTGCCATGTAAGAAAAGCAAGTATGACCTGAGTAATAACTGTACTCAATGTGACTTTGTTGCTCACTCAACTCCGTCTCTGGCTCTCCATGTGCGACGCAAACACACAAAAGACTTTGAGTTTGTTTGCTTAGCATGCAGCTACTACACAGTTACCCGTAGAGAGATGTTTAGACATATGGCAACAGAAAAACACAAGCAAAAACGTGAGTGTTACCTGAAAAAACAGAACCAAAGCTCGAACACTGTTCAGGCATCGGTGACCATGAAGTCCACTGTTGAAGACCCAGAGACAATTACAGAATCAGAAGTCTTCCATGACGGTACTGTTTTGACATCTTCAAGCAACACAACTAAAGATGAAGATGATCCAGCAAAGACGGGTGAAGAGAATTGTGCAAATGAAGATGAAGCAATACAATCTGCTGAAAAGAGTACTTCTGTAGACAATGAAGAATCCTCAACTAATCCAGCTGAATCAAACGTGTCTGACATGGTCGAGTCAATGACGATGGCAAAAGATGCAATGCTGGAGGACATGAATGAGGAAAATTTATTTGAAGACGAAATTACTGAAATGGGAGATGACAGTCCCTCTAGTGAGAAACACATTAGCGCGATACAGTTTGATGCATGCATTTATCCCTTAAAAACATTAGGAGAGCACAAGCAAGCATCACATGATGAAGAACAAACTATAGGTGCATTAAACCAGCAGGGCATCAAAAAGCCTAAAACACCTGAGACCAAGACTACCAAACCAGTTCCACGTATCCGTTGTGAGGACTGTGGTTTTTTGGCTGATGGCTTAAGTGGACTAAATGTTCATATCTCCATGAAGCATCCATCAAAGGAGAAACATTTCCATTGCTTGTTGTGTGGAAAGTCCTTCTACACCGAGAGTAACCTACAGCAGCACTTAAGCAGTGCAGCACATATGCGCAATGAGCATGGTAGCACTGAAGATCTTCCAGAAGGAGGTGCCAGCTTTAAATGTGTCCGATGCAGTGAGCCCTGCCAAACTGAGCAGGAACTGTTCGTGCATATCAAAGAGAAACATGAGGAACTGCTGAGAGAAGTGAACAAATATGTGCTGGAGGACACAGAGCAGATCAACCGAGAGCGGCAGGAAAACCAGGGCAATGTGTGCAAGTATTGCGGCAAAGTATGCAAGAGCAGCAACTCCATGGCTTTCCTGGCTCACATTCGCACACACACAGGTATGTCTTCCTATCTTCACCATTAGATATTTGCATAAAACCTCTTTTGAATTACAGTTTAGAATATTCTCTTTGAGCCTTTAATCATCAAAACATTACATGCAGCACAGTACATTTAATTTCTTTTGGTAATTATTTGCTTGATAAACTCTTAGGCCATGTACACACCTGTAGCTACATGTAAATATAGGTGATATATATATATACAGATAGTGAATGATTCAATTTAAATATGCTTTCCATTTAGCCCAATGAGGTGTGGTTTTGCATCAGTGTCACATGAACCTCTGCAGGGCACATGCAGTGTGCTCCAAAGACAGGATAGCACAGAATGAATTATATGTACAGTGAAAGTATTTATTTGTTTTCACATTTTGTTATGTTGCCTTATGTTAAATTTATGGTGGCCGAGAGACCTCAGTGTGTTGCAACTTAAGAAAACACATGCAAACAGAAGAAAACGACAACACGTTAAGAAAACATCTTCATCAGTTTGACAATATAGCTGCAAATTCTTGCAACGCAACCAAAAGCAGAAACGCAGTGCAAACACAGAAACGCGCTGCAAATAGCATAGACCATAACGGAAATGTTTCAGGGAGACACAGTTAAGTCTGTAATTCGTCAGATTTTTCTAATAATATCTAAAAGACTGTATGATCCGATTGTTAAATTAAACACAAAAAAAATGTACCTTTTAGTTCAGCGACAACTCCTCTGCTCTGACCAAAAACCACAGAACAAATAATTAGATCCCAGATGGGTTCGTCACTTTTTGAGGTCCCCCTGAAACATTTCCGTTGTGGTCCATGCTGTTTGCAGCGCCTGTATGTGTTTGGTTGTGTTGTGAGAAATTGCAGTTTGCATGTGTTTTCTTCTTTTTGCATGTTTTTTTTTTCTGTTTGCATGTGTTTTCTTAAGGCCCAATCCCAATTCTATTTTCTACCCCTTTGCCTACCCCTCGCCCCTTCCCCTTGAGCCTTAAAATAAAGTGGAAAGGGGAAGGGTTAAATATTTTCCCCTAAGAAATGAGACACCACTACTACACTGTTGTACGTCATCATCCATTGTCACTAGCTCCTAAAGTTACGTCAGAGGACATGCGCCGATGTAAGAACCGTTCATTAACAGGTACACATATATGGCCGTAAGCGAAACAAAA
>JAUMHG010000240.1:73964-109408 GCA_032359395.1 Enteromius anoplus
AGTATCATCAGCATAACAGTGAAAGCTAACACCATGTCTCCTGATAATATCTCCCAAGGGTAACATATAAAGCGTAATGCTAATAGTTTTCTGTCTATTCAAGAGAATGAAAGATTTCCTTTTTATGTGGTAATGCTTTGAATCAGTGGGCAAAGATTTCTAAAATGAGATGAAGAGCTTTAAATTTGTGGGTTGCAGGTTGCAAACTGTTGGATACAGTTTTATGAATCTGTGAGCACAGTTTGCTAAATTGAGAATGCAGTTTATACAAATATAAATTGCTAAAATGAGGGTTTACAAATCTGTCAACACTGTTTATAAAAAGAGTAAAGGACAGAGTAGTGGTTGCATTTTTAAAGTAGAAGAGTGACAGATCTGGACAACAAAAATTAGATGTTTAAAAGAAATGAATGAGGCAATAAATGTGAGATCATTTGTCACAATTCCCGATAATAATTCACATAATCAGAGAACTGACTCATAGAGAAAAAAAAACGTTGCTAGCCTAAATGTCTATCTTGATTGCAAACTGTCTATTTCATTTTTCAGACACATCCGCATTCATACAGGTGAGAAACCATACAAGTGTGATGAGTGTGGAAAGTGTTTCACAGTGAAATCCACATTGGACTGTCATGTTAAGACACACTCAGGTGAGTTGTATATAGAAATATAGTTCTGTGTAAATCATATGTTCGTGTTTATATGTTGTAGTGGAGTCAGTTATCACTACTACTCCTATGTGGTGTTGGGTGTTTTGTACAAATCACAAACCCTATATTTTAAACTATTAGCGTTTAAGTTCTTGATCTCGTACTGGTTGTTTTACAGACATAAGTAATGCATGGAAATAAAACAAAATTGGTGTATGATTTATTTTCAATTAGTTTTTACTTGCTGGTATTTTATTGTAATTTTATTTGTTATATTTTATTACTGACACACTAACACAAAATATTTGGTTTTTATGAATGCTTGAAATGACTTACTTGAGGTCTAAATAACTTCAAGTAAGGAATATACTATATATTTTTAATTAATTTTAATGACGGCCCGTAGAATTATTAGAAAATAATGCAAATAACCCAAGTTGGTAATGTGCTGTAGGTGTGCATTATTTTCTAATAATTCAGAATAGCAATCCAAAAAAACATCATTTACATTTTTTTATGGAGGAAAAGAAAATCTTCGATTTTGACTTAGCGCTGAGCCTTAAATTTCCTAGGTTCTGATTCATATTTGGACAAAGTACAATAAAGCGTTGCTGTTGTTTTATCTGTTTGCTGTTTTTTAAAGTATTGATATCTTGGTAAATTGCTTGGAAACCAGTAAGGGACTCGATTTGATTGTGATCTCAACACATTTAATGTAACCAGATTCTGTCCAGCCTTTCTAAAACACGTCTATGCGTTACAACATCCTTGTTGTATTAAAGGCTCTTAAGAGTTCGATTTGCATGTTTCTGTGCAGGGCAGAAGCTGTTCAGCTGTCACATGTGCAACACATCCTTCTCCACGAAGGGCAGTCTCAAGGTCCACATGCGTTTACACACTGGCTCCAAACCCTTCAAGTGCCCTCACTGTGATCTACGCTTCCGGACGTCTGGTCACCGCAAGACCCACATCCAGGGTCACACCAGGCCCTCTGACCGGAAGGCCAAGCGGAACTCCAGCACTGAGCGGCAAAGCTCAGGAAGACAGGAGGTCCAAAGTCTTCCTCACACTCAGCATCCCTCCCCAGCTGTGGACACTCAGTCTTCTGTGGGATTATTACAGACTGCCACAACAGATCCTAACATCTACATCCCAGGAAACTCGGTGCTCGCAGGCCAATATGACCCCAGTTTGCTGCAACAAGGGCTTGTGGGGCAAGCTATTCTGCCTGCTACTGTGTCAGGTAATGACAACCTTTACAAACATCGTACGTTCATTCATACTGCAAGCCAAAGTTAAGTTAAATGTGTTCAATATAATTTTTTTTTCTTCTTTCATATATGTATATGTCGCTCATATTGGACACCGGTCATGCTTGTAAACTTATTTGCATTTGTAAATCATCATACCCTGACATATCACTGATGCAACATCATCATCAAACTTAATGTCACCGTAGTGAATTTCGCTTTCACCAACCTAGGGGGCGAAATCTTGTAGCGATGGGTGCTCGTGTCACCAATGACCTTGTGATATTTGGATCACGTGTCACTTAGGGTGTGGTTATGAGCACATCACAAAAGGAAGATTGGCGAGATCATCAACACAAGGAAGACACAAGTGTAGTAAAATAGATTTTATGAACAAAAGATCAGAATACATTGGGCAGTGTTACGAGCACAT
Organism: Enteromius anoplus; assembly: GCA_032359395.1. Taxonomy (NCBI): domain Eukaryota; kingdom Metazoa; phylum Chordata; class Actinopteri; order Cypriniformes; family Cyprinidae; genus Enteromius; species Enteromius anoplus. The sequence continues at coordinate 76,301 of JAUMHG010000240.1, forward strand.
TAAGTCCAAACATGATGGAAGAAGATTGAACTGTCATGCATTCATTCATTTGTCCATTAACAGCTGAGTTTGTGTAAGATGTTGCTCTACACATCGCTGTCACTGAGAATACCTATTCCTCTGAATAAGTATGAGATGTGTGTGTTGTAGTTTGCATCAGTTTAAGGTATGAAAAGTCTTGTGGGTTTGGGTGAACTAAGATTTGTTTTTGTGTCTCCTCTGGTCCAGCGGGTGGGGATCTGACTGTGTCTTTGACAGACGGTCTCGCTACACTTGAAGGCATTCACTTGCAGCTCACACCTACAAACCTGGTGTGTCCAAATGTCCAAATCTCTGGGATTGACCCCAGCAACATCAACAACATCACTTTGCAGGTAAAACTCCACTAAAGATGCTCAGTTTGGTTGTCCTGAACAAGTGTGATGATGCAGTATTTTTGTGTGTTTAGATCGACCCCAGTATTCTGCAGCACGGCAGTTTGCTGTCTCACTCTCTGAGCACAGACTCAGGCCTGACACCGCACACAACTGCTCACCTCATGGCAGCTGGAGATGCTTCGGTTCCTGCTAATGTGGTCATTCACCCTCTGGGCGGCCTTTCGCTGCAAGCTCCACCTGCCTCAGCCAGCGTCACCATCAGCAACCTGACAAACGAGCAGGATAATGCCAGTGTGTCCCTTTGTCTATTTTTTGCCTACTTTTTTCACATCGCTGCTTCTTTTTTTACATTGAGTTTAACTCTCAACCATGTCCAGGTCATATTTCAATATTCTTCATCAAGAGAATTTAAAGCAAGGCAGTTTCCAGTAACCTGAGAGCTAGCTCTGACTTTAGCTGACTTTAGTCAATTGTTAAATAAGGGCCATTTTATTCAAGAGAATATTTTGAGTTCATTGGTCGGTTGTAACGTATATCTTTTATGGTAACACTTTATTGTAAGGTGTCGTACTATAGAGTAATTACCTAATTGGGTGCTTAGTAGTAGCATTTGTACTTACATGAAATAAAATGTACTTATCATGTAACTAAGTAATGGGACAGCGTGTAGTGACAGTTTGTAATTCTGTAGATGTAACAGACAGCTACTTATACACATATAGGACCCTGGACCACAAAACCAGTCTTGAGTCGCTGGGGTATATTTGTAGAAATAGCCAAGAAAATACATTGTATGGGTCAAAATTGTAGATTTTTTGGGGGGGCCAAAAATCCTTAGGATAGTAAGTGAAGATCATGCTCCATGAAGATATTTAGTCAATTTCTTACTGTAAACATATTAAAACTTCATTTTTGATTAAATATATGCATTGTTTAGATCTTCATGTGAGAACTTTAAAGGATAGATTTTTCTGTACTCTCAGATTCCAGATTTTCATATAGTTGTATATCTGTGAAATATTGCCCTATCTATCCAAATCATACATCAATGGGGAGCTTATTTATTCAGCTTTCAGATCATGTATAAATCTCAATTTCGTTAAATTAACACTTACGTTTTGTTGTCCAGGGTCTGTATTATGGACACCTTAAAATACTGTATTATCTATTTTACATATATTTGTCCTGTCAGGTTCTCAGGAGCTGTCACAAGTGTCCAGTGCAGCAGGTCTCGTAAGCGGTGGAAACAGTGCTCCAGAAATCACGCTGACTATTAATAACTCCAGTCTGACACACGCTTTAGCACAGACCAGTGCTGCTGCATCTACACCTGCCTCCAGTACACCAGAGATCACACTCACTATAGCAGGTACACACACACAAACGTCTGCACCCCAATAAACACGCACTCTAAATTATTGCGTTCTCAGCATGGTGTGTGTGTGTGTCAATATTTAATTGAACAAAAAACATTAACATTAAAATGACAAAATCATTAAATGAAAAGGGCACATTAAATTGATCAAAAGTGAGAGTCAAGATATTTCTAATGTTACAAAAGATTTATGTTTCAAATTTTGAAAATGTGTATTTATTAAAGATGGGGGGGGGGTAATAGCTGCTGAAAATTCAGTTATACCATCATAGGAATGCATTGCATTTTGTCACATCCCAGCAGCAGTCATAGTGTAATGCCATTAAATTTAATAATGTCAAATTTTCTCTTTTAATAAGCTTAACCCCGCAAGTATTTAAATGTGCAAGAATGCATTCAAGTGCATACACACTAAATGAGAGAGAGAGAGATTTTAAATGATTGATTTAACTGTGTGTCTGTGTGGATTAAATAATTCAATTGGCCTACATGATATAGTGAAAGAATTCAAATGTGCAAACTTCATTCAAATGCTTCTAAAGGCCCTTATATACTTTTGGTGAAGTTCTTTTTTTGTTTGTTTTTGTATGTGTAAACGATGGTGTGTTTTTACTGAATATTACAAAACAGCCATGTTCTTTGTCCCTGTTTAAAGGTCAGGACCTGATACCCCAGCACTGTCCAACCGCTGCTTCAAACATGAACCCTGGGATCAGAATTGCTTCAGGCAGCAACAGTCTGACGCTAAGCAATGAGCAGCTTCTTCCTCAGAGCCCCCCCTCAGCCATGACTGGTGAGAGCTGAAGAATTCATTTTTGAGGATCTGACATGTAGAGTCATTTTATGTTTTCTGTTTATGGTACAGTAGACCTAAAGGTTCATGGGGTAAAGGGTGTACTTTATTTTATCCTTCTTTAATCCACTAGATGGCACAAAAAATCTCTCCAGCACGTCTGTGTGGAAATGCACAATTTGACACTCTAATAAATAGCTTGCAGACTTTTCCATTTGTTTACATGACATGGTTATATTCAAATGTCACTTCTTAAGGTGGGTGTCTTTCTTAGAGACGATCCCCTAATTAAACCATTTTTAAACATATTATATTAATCATGTAATAAAAATATTATTACTACTGGACAGCCAAATTAAATGATCTGGGATCTCCTTTAATCAGTGTAACATCCTTTCAGAATCTTTTTGTAATTAAATAAAATCTTTTACAAATCAGGCTGCTTTTATTAAAAGTTAAATCAAATGTGTCTATAGGAGAACCCTGATTGAATTAAATTGAGCACAGTTTCCAGTAAGGATGTTTAGAGTTGGGCGTGCTTAGTGGATTAGCGCTTTCACAGATACCATTGGAAGAGAGCTAAACTTGATGGTGACATCACTGACTTTAGCTGGACATGACTCTCTGTTATTTTCCTCTTGCATTATTGACCAATTATTTTCCTATTGACACGGTAAAGCTGCTTTTCAGTATTGTATAAAAGAACTATATATATAAAGGTGACTTGACACACTGTATATCCATATTTTCTCGATCCAATTGTCGAGTTGTGTCTCTGATTAATTCTGCCCCATCAGTCACGGCACTGGCACCCAGCACCTCCTTGTCCCAGACAGGCATGTCAGCTCAGAGCCTGGTGATGTCATCTGCGGGAATGGCCAGCGATGGCAGTGTGACTCTGACTCTAGCGGACACACATATACTGGACACGGTCTCTCTCAACCTGAACACACAGGTAAATACACACAGATCATAAATACTTTTTTTTACATTCTGTGCTGGAACTGTGTATTAATTAAACAACATGGTCATTTTTATTAATAAGCGTATCATTTCCTAGAAAATCTACTTTTGGGATTATATTTGTGAACTAGCGGTGATGAATTGTTCACCTCTATTTTGAGTCTACGTAAATAGGATACAAATAACTTCATAAATATGCTTAATGATTATTGGTTTACTTTTAAATTAATAGTTTAAATAATCTAGTTTAAAACACATGCCAAGTCACGTTTGCGTAATTTTACTCAATTCATACGTTTGTTTGTTTTTTTATGCAAAATGCTTTGGAAGAGAGTATTAGATGAAGGTGATATGTTTAGTAAATCTGGCCATAAATTAGTTTTAGTTTTTTTGTTTATTTGGATTAGTGTCATGTTAGTGTTAACCAACATCAGAGAACTATGGACATGCAATTTTGTTGTTAAATTATTCAAACGTAGTCTAGGATTTGGAATCCTCGCTCTGTTGCTATGCAATTTCACAGTATTCACAACGTAATAATCCAGTCTCTAAAGCAGATTTGAACCAATGTGTATCGTGAAAACGCTATGTAAATAAACCTAAAATATGAAATAAGAGAGTGACATTCATATGTATTAAATCATCAGTCTATATATCTTAAACAATGTTTATTCAAGCAGAGCTGAGACAATCTGTAATTTATTACTTTTTATTTATCTGAGATGTGTGTGTCATTTATGAACACAGATGATAGATAGCCAGACGGAGGAGAAGGAAGCAGAGACGCAGCAAAAGCACCAGTGTTACTACTGCAGTCAGGTGCTGCTCACAGCAAACGCTCTCAGAAGACACTGCAGACAGGCTCATGGGAAGGACCGCTGCCATGTGTGCCGTGTCTGCAATAAAGCCTTTAAAAGAGCCACACATCTCAAGGTATCATCCTCGTACACATCAGCCACAGGTATTGAGTAGCTGTGCTGTGTGCTGTGGTGTTTACTGGAAAAGATATCTGTGATCAAACTATGATTGTTGAAGATTCTTGGACCAGTCAATCTTTTTGTTTGGACATACAGTCATTAAAATCTTCTATTCAGTATTTTCTAGTCTATACCTACCTGTCTATCCATCTGAAAATACAATTAAAGAAAAACTAAACATAATTCATTTTTAAATAGTTTTTAAAATGTGTGCAGTTTGTGCAGTGTGCAAGCATTAAAATATCCCTCATTGAAATGCTGAAGGCTCTGTGTTAACAGCACATATTGATTGGTATTTACTCCCAGTGTCAAGATGAAACAAGTAACACTTGATGACCGAATTCTCATCGAAGTTACATTTCCTTTTTTAGAAACACACTGAGGCTAAATTATTTTCTGTTGATTAACAGCAAGACAAAGAAGTTGCACCTAGAGATTAATTGTCCTATAAACAAAATAGATTTTATTTTGATCCTCTAGAATTGTTGCCGCTTTCGAACACTGTTAAATATGCAGATCTCTCTTTCAGGAGCACGAGTATGTCCATAAGAAGGGACCCAAAGTGAACTCTCAGAAACCCAAAGTGTTCAGATGTCCTTCCTGCGACAAAGCCTTTGCCAAACCCAGCCAGTTAGAAAGACACAACCGCACACACACAGGTAAAGGCTTTGGTCATTGTCCCACATATAAAAATATCTGTAACGCATAGCAATTACTGCCACTGTAAGGACTGTAAGTAGTTCTGAAGTATGCTCTTCTTGAGATGTCAGTGTATGATATAATTCTCTTTTGAATGTTTCTTTGATGTGTCTGTTTGATTTCAGGCGAGCGGCCCTTCAAGTGTCCGCTGTGTGATAAAGCATTCAATCAGAAAAGTGCTTTGCAGGTGCACAGGGTCAAACACACCGGCGAGAAGCCCTACAGATGTGAAGTGTGCACTATTAGCTTTACTCAAAAGAGCAACATGAAGCTGCATATGAAGAGATCTCACGGTTATCTGCCGTCCTCCAACAAACTGATTGGTACGTGTGAAGCATTCACTTCTGTCAGTTCCTCATTAGCTTGTGTTCACTGGTCATTAGAGGGCCTTAAGGTCATGAAAAACGTAGTTTTATTGTAGTGCATGCACATGCATGTTTTCATAGAAATAGTTCCTCCAAAAATGAAAGTTATGTCTTCATATACTCACCCTCAAGTAGTTCCAAACCTGTATGAATTCCTTTTTTTGCTAAACACAAAGGAAGATATTTTGAAAAAAGTTTGTCACCAGGCTGTTTTGGGTCACCATTGACTTCTATAGTATATTTTTCCTACTATGAAGGTAAATGGTGACCCAAAACAGCCTGGTGACAAACACGTTTACTATGGATTATACTTCTGTAAAGGAGGGAAATGTCTCAGTTATAGTGTTCAGTCCTTGCTGAACTCCAAGCAGCCTTACCGTGCTTTCACACCGCCGAGCGTCAAAGTGCCCGGAAGTCAATCATTTTCAATGTGAGCCGGCGGCGAGCAGAGGCGTGTCTTGGATGGTGAGAGCGTCAAGAAGACTTGAAATCAAGTCAACTTTATGGTAATGAGCTATGACGCGGTTCGGCGGCAACCAATCAGAATGTAGAAGTCCACCGCTTTAGCAGCTTCCAGATAACGCAGTCCTGTAAACTTTGGCTCCGACCCTATTAGTTCTATTAGTTATTAGCACCCCAATCGCAACAACTTGATCCTCCATCCATAGAGATGTGAAATTAATAAGAACGTGCACAATACTATTTATAGGCAACATTTTCCCGTTAGCAAAAATAGGATTTGCTAACCTGTGATGCTTTTCCAGGATTCTTTGATCAATAAAAGGTTAAAAAGAACAGAGTTGATGTTTCCGAAGCACTGTACACTCTAATATTACAAAAAAAATTTCTTCTGGTTGCTTTTGAGTTTTTCAACTGCCACCATTTTATCCAAGAATGATATCAGCAAAAATATACTCTTCCTGCTAACCTTTTCTTAATTTGTTTACAGCAAAACCACAGGAAGTAGAAGTGGTGTTGGAACACGATTCCGACTCGGATTCCCAGCAAGAACCGTCGGAGGAGGCCAAAGAGACTCAGTCAGGGCTGGATCTGGAGGAGGTGGTGCAGGAGTCTTCAGACTGGCAGTGCCCCATCCCCACAGTCTTCCCCTAAATACCTGACAGCAGCACTCATCCAGCTCCATTTGACTTCCTTTGTTTAATAATTTTATATTCGCATTGCCAACTCCTCTCTTTTTATTCTTGCCAGCAAGTGTGACTCACATTGCACAAATCACACTTTTATTTATGTGAATGTACATGATTTTGTACACTTGTTACAATAGAAAACCTGTTTTTTTTTTTTTTTTTACTATTTTTAATTTGGAGCCATATTTGTCACTACTAAAGTCGAGATTGTAACTGTTTATTGGAATGCACATCCTTCTAGTTGTTACCTGTGGTAAAAGTAAAACAGCTGTCTGACATTGTCAGTACGTCAAAAGACTGCATAATTACATGTAATATACTTGAGCTGTAGAACTGTTTATTGGATGTAATCCTTGATATATCACATAAATCAGTTTTATAGGAATAATCAGATTTTGGCAAACATTTTTGTAATATGCAAAAATATTTAAGAATAAATGTAGTTTTTTTTTTTTTTTTTCAATGTTTATCGCTTTCAATCACTTGTTATATTTGTTTGTCTGCAGCAATTCTGGGCTTTTAATGTTTAAATGAATACACACGTTTTGTATATGGGTTTATTTATGGATTAAGCGAGACGGAATTGAGTAGTTTAGAATTTAAATGACATCTGATACACAGAATACATATTTTTGTATTTGTTAATTTTTAATGTGCACTTATAGTAACAATGTAGTGACTTCCCTCACACTTCTTTATAGGAAATGTATATATTCTGGATGAATTATAGCTTTCATTCCTAATTGAGACATCCATCTTTGATTTCTTTAGTGCTTTTCTTTCTTTTTCCTTAAGACATGGAGTGAATATGTATGATTATTCAGTCACGCGTGAACCTAAACTGATTCTAAATTGAATGGCCTGTTGATGATGAGTGAGTGATTAGTCATTTTTCCGATCGCTGCATCATTAATGCTTCTGCAGTGGCTGTCAAGATGGTACAAGGCAACTACTGTTGTATTGTAGCATACACTGTGACATAATTGAATTATTACTTTATATTGGTAGCACGTTACCAAAGTGTGAGGTGCAAAGCATCATATGTGTGAAAAGCCAACATGAAATGAATTTGTACGAAACTGAAACAACAAACTCAGCATCCTCATTTAAGAAGAGTGGATTCTTACTAGCGTCTCATTTTGTAACATTTGCCAAACTGATCCCATGTAGCTAAAATGCTAAATAGGCATGAAAAGAACCACAAAAAAGAGAATGTTTCACACTTTTAATTATTGCTATTAATTAGTTGTAACAAACATAGAAGAAATATGCTTTAGTTTAAGTAAGAACCCTTTTTCCAGTTGTTTTTGGCATGAATAGAAAATGACGTCTCAAATTATAATGAGCGAAGGGCACGGAATCAATCATTTTCAACTAACTGCAGCAATCTATAGTTACCAAATTCATTAGAAATCTCCACACATTTAACAAAGAGTTTGTGGTTGGAAGTAAAATATACATTTTACAAGTTATGCATTTTGGCATGCAGACCCCATCACATTGTACAAAGAAGACATTTGTGGTCTAGTACACAATATGCTAAGAGAGGTACTGGTTACACTTAAAGGTGGAAAGGTGAGTATTGACACTACGGAGACGAGACAAAACCTTATATCAATACAAGTTTGACAAGACCGTACAGGAATCATTTAGAAGACACAGATTGTGTTGTAACGTATCAAGGCAAAAGCGTTTTCAAGTCATTGTTACGGTTTTAGAAAACAAATTTAAAAAGCATTCATTTTTTGCATTGGTTTTCCATCCTTTTCCTCTTTGGTTTTTAAATGGGAAAAGGTAATGAGGTTTCAGCGCTTGGTAGATGATGCAGACTGGCTTCCTCCCTGAAAAAGACAAAAACTTAAATTGACATGTTCGATGTTACATGTTCATTGCCCGATGGGGAAAAAATTATCTTGTTACCATTTTGAAGATCCGAGTTAAGGTGTCTCCACGTCCCTTTGGGCCTTTGGCGGAGCTCTGTGATTTCTGGTCTTTCTGTTAATAAACCAGATGGTGTTGTCATGGATACTGAGAGTTTTCATATCTCCAGAATTTGGAGAAAATCATTTTGCCAGTACAGCAAAAGGGAGTTACAGAGTTATTGCGTAAATCATAAAACAAAACAACAGCTCCTCACATGAAAATGAAAAATGACAGACAGGGGCCTAATGAATAGGGAGTTGTAACCCGAAGGTTTGAGGCCCAGGTCCAGCAGGGAGTGTGCGTGTGTGGTTAATCACTTCTCACTGCTGTTTGTGTGCAAGTTGGATGGATTAAACGCAGAGCACAAATTCCTAGTATGGGAAGCCATACTTCTCCTTTCCTTTAAAGTACTGATTAGGCTACTAACAGAATACTCAAATAAATCGCTTACGATGTGTGCTGAAAGGTTGTTGTTTCATTTATAACGGAGTAAAATAAAAATGTGAATTCAAATCAAATCATTATAGGACTCATTGTATAATCGTGGATACATTTGATGTCCCTCTCTGTCACTTTCAACTCTGTTACCTGGGTAGAGTAACAATGGTGTAACAGAATTGACATTTTTATTTCATTTTTTTCCCAAAAACTCCACTTGCTGACATAAATGCTAAGAAAACATGGCACTTATGAAAGCATGAATAAAAGAGCTTTAAATAACCCAATGTGAGATCAGTAATACATTCTGTTTTCTTTTGATATTGTGGTAACAGAGTTGACGTTTTAAAAAGTACTCTTGGTGTAAGAAGTTTTTACATTCAAATATAGAGCACAGATACTTTTCAGTGATTCAGATCTTTTCCATGAGTGAAAGTGACATCATTGCCTGTAACATAGACAATTCTGAGAGATAATTCCATTAATTTAAAGGGAAAATATGGTATGGTAACAGAGTTGACACAAGATTTGGGGACACACTTTTTTCTAAGAATTTTTTTTTTTTTAAATAATTTAGTGTTGTACAACTATTTAGGGCTTTAATACATAAAATGACTAAACTGTTGGCAAAAGAAAAGTACTATAAAATATTTTGATTGAACATTGATACATGATCACAAATAATATACTGATTAATGCGGATAAGAGGAAATCATGATTTTTAGCTGTTTAAGACACTTTTAAAATAAATTATTACATTGTTATGGACTGCACATCTTGTAATTCATAAAGAACAATATTTTACAAAGTTAAAATAACAAAAAATATAACCATTTGCACAAAAAAAAAAAAAAGTAGAAAAAATAATAATTTTGTTTTTGTGGGGACACCAAATGTACCCGCAACTATAGAATCACCCCTTGATCACTTAAACTTCTTGAAAGGAAACAGCTGTCAACCTCAGAAGATTGAGACTTACCCTAGATTTGGGGGTAGAGGGAGAAACCTAATTGGAGGGAAAAGCAAAATGCAATGAAAATCCATAAAATAATATTCGTTTTATCATTCAATAGCGTGGTGTGAGAGGCAGGAAAAAATGAGGAAAGAGAGATACGAACAATGGTTCTGAAAAAGTGCACAACAGCATTCTCATCTGGACGACGACGAGGAGATGCGCTTGATCTTTGAGGTGATGCAGACAAACCACCACGAAAAGACCCCTGTGTTGAAGAGACCACATTTTTGATTATTAAATATACCGAATTATATACAGAAATATTTGGTGCAAATTTATAAAGACAGTAGGAACGTGGGGAAAATGATTAGGGAAAATACTTCCAAAGCTGATGATAAAGTGTGCCTCTAGTATTGTCCCTTTCCTTTCCTAGTAATCGCTATCCACCTGATGAGCTGAGCTCTGAGCGACGAGACACAGCCATATGCAGTGTGGAAGTGTGGGGGGAGTGAATAACCAGCTCTCTCTCTCTCCACCTTCAATACCACGACTGAGGTGAGACTCTTGAGCAAGGCACCGTTCCCCCAACTGCTCCCCGAGCGCCGCAACACTGCTCCGGGTGTGTGTTCACGGTGTGTGTGTGGTTGTTCACTTCTCACTGCTGTGTGTGTGCACTTGGATGGGTTAAACGCAGAACACAAATTCCTAGTATGGGAAACCATACCTGGCCACATTTCCTTTCCATTATGAATACTTTACATTTTTTGACATACTTTCACATTTGATAACTGTTTTAGTTAGTGGTTACATCATCCATTAATTGCTCTTCAAGTACGCAATGGAGGCATGGATTGAAAAGTGTAAGAAATTAGTGCTACACAAACATCTGAACATTGTTTATTCTTCTGATATGCCATATTTGAATCTGAAGGAAATTGGATAAAAAGTGATGGATGGGCCTCATAAAATTTTAAGCAGAAACCATTATAAATTTGATCTTATGATCATTTCATGCGTACTTTGATTCATGGAATGAGCGTAGGAACAGAAATCACGCGCACACCTCCCAAACAGATGTGAATCTATGAATCGCAAATCAAAGGTTACAGCTCTCTTCCTTGTAAACCACTCCTGATTGAAGTCATATAAAAGTTTTTTATAAATATAAGCACTGTTGTGGATTTAAGCGTACACACAAATCTGAGCGCACGCACGTTTTATAACTGAGGCCCTATAAATCTTGGAAATAAGGACATGCCCGGCGAACACAAATGGGTCGATTTGTATTTATGGTGGCAAGAGGTGCCTCCCTACTTGAAATAAACGTTTAAAAGCCCTACTTAAAAATCATCAAATGTTTGTATTCTGTGGGGTGAAAACTACTTGTGTAGGCCTATTAATAGCGACAATGTTTTTTTTAAAATACATAGCTGAGTTTAACATGTTTAATGTGTAACACGATGTGCATGTTCCCACCAAAAAGATGAACACAAATATATAGGCTACCTTGCAAATAGGTCTATAGATTTTTTTCAACACCTGGATTTTTTGCTAATGTGTCTGTGGGAAATAGTGGTCAGTAACGTGTGGAACTGTGCATAAGCATAATCACAGGCATTTGATTAAAAAGAACTCAAATCAAAATGTTCTAAACTATTTCTAAAAAAACAAGCATTGTCTCTCATTTATCAATAATTCAAAAATAACCCACGTACCTTATCTGGAAAATGATGGGTAATTAGTTTGGAGAATGAAGAATTCTGAAAATTGTTTGTTTACATAATATATGTGTGTGTGTGTTGTATATGTTTAATATGTAAAGACACACATACAGTATATATCTTGAAAATATTTACATGTATATAGATTTATATAGTTATATTCCTATATTATATATTATAAATATATTTACTATACAAACATATTCATCTTAAATATATACATGAATGTGTTTGTATTTATATAAATGTACACTTTACACATATATATTATGTAAACAAAAACCTATTTTGGATGTGATGAATCGTTTGACAGCACTAGTGCGAGGTCAGTTGGCTTAGTAACTGGCTGGTTTAGTGGTCAGGAATACAGGACACACATATTAACTGCTGAACTGTTTGCTGGGAAAATGTTTCTCAGGTCAGTCACCTTCAGGCACTGCAGTCCTTTTAAATTTTTAAAGTTGTGATGAAGTAGTGACAGATCTTTTCTTCCATGAAATACATCAGACTGTCCTTATTATTGAAATGCTGTGGGGACTTATCCATGATTTTTTTTTTGGAATGCATTTTGAGATGTTAGAGTTGCTCCCTGTTTATAGCCAGTGATTTGTTCAGCCACACGCGTTTGCTCTAGACAGTATCAATCATATTAATTGGCTTAACTGGTTTTTGTTCTTTCTAATAGGAGTGTTTTATTCTAGCAACATGATGAGAAAGAGCTATACGCAGACAGATACTGTACTAAAGAACTCTATTGTTGTGTTAATTATTAAAAGAAATTTTAAGCTAAAGTAAAAAATTGTTATGAAGTACAAGGTCTATTTGCTGAAGGTAAGCTATAAAGGTGTATATGCAAATATATATATATATATACAGTGGGTACGGAAAGTATTCAGACCCCCTTAACTTTTCACTCTTTGTTATATTGAAGTCATTCGCTAAAATCATTTAAGTTCTTTTTTTTCCTCATTAATGTACACACAGAACCCCATATTGACAGAAAAACACAGAATTGTTGACATTTTGCAGATTTATTAAAAATATATATATATCACACGGTCCTAAGTATTCAGACCCCTTGCTCAGTATTTAGTAGAAGCACCCTTTTGATCGAATACAGCCATGAGTGTTTTTGGGAAAGATGCAACAAGTTTTGCAGATTCTCTCCAGTTCTGTCGGGTTGGATGGTAAACGTTGGTGGACAGACATGTTTAGGTCTCTCCAGAGATGCTCAATTGGGTTTAAGTCAGGGCTCTGGCTGGGCCAGTCAAGAACAGTCACAGAGTTGTTGTGAAGCCACTCCTGGGCTTGGGGTCATTGTCTTCGGCCCAGTCTGAGGTCCTGAGCACTCTGGAGAAGGTTTTCGTCCCGGATATCCCTGTACTTGGCCGCATTCATCTTTCCCTCGATTGCAACCAGTCGTCCTGTCCCTGCAGCTGAAGAACACCCCCACAGCATGATGCTGCACCACCATGCTTCACTGTTGGGGCTGTATTGGACAGGTGATGAGCAGTGCCTGGTTTTCTCCACACATACCGCTTAGAATTAAAGCCAAAAAGTTCTTGGTCTCATCAGACCCGAGAATCTTATTTCTCACCATCTTGGAGTCCTTTAGATGTTTTTTAGCAAACTCCATGCAGGCTTTCAGGTGTCTTGCACTGAGGAGAGGCTTCTGTCGAGCCACTCTGCCATAAAGCCCCGACCGGTGGAGGACAGCAGTAATGGTTGTAGGAACCTTAAGTGCAGCAGAAATGTTTTGTTTCTTGCCACAATTCTGTCTCTGAGCTCTTCAGTCAGTTCCTTTGACCTCATGATTCTCATTTGCTCTGACATACATCGTGAGCTGTAAGGTCTTATATAGACAGGTGTGTGGCTTTCCTAATCAAGTCCAATCAGTATAATCAAACACAGCTGGACTCAAATGAAGGTGTAGAAGCATCTCAAGGATGATCAGAAGAAATGGACAGCCCCTGAGTTAAATATATGTGTGTCACAGCAAAGGGTCTGAATACTTACGACCATGTGATATTTCAGTTTTTCTATTTTAATAAATCTGTAAAAATGTCCACACTTCTGTGTTTTTCTGTCAATTTGGAGTGCTGTGTGTACATTTATGAGGGGGAAAAAAGAAATTAAATGGTTTTAGCAAATGGCTACAATATAACAAAGAGTGAAAAATTTAAGGGGGTCTGAATACTTTCCATACCCACTGTATATATATATGAAAAGGCTGGGAAGTATAAAGTCAGTAAAATACTTCTGTAAGCCATTGGTTATAGCCAAAACTGAATAAAGACACTTGCTATATAAAGACACAAATGCTTTGCAATGCATTATGTTTACAAACACCAACCCAGCATAGTAAAACAGTAGCTGAAAAGTGCCCAGATTACTTCTGAAGTGTGCAACCCCGATGGACACTTTGCTGTCCCATAAGGCCATGGTAGAGTATTTGTGAATGGCAAGTGCAGAAAGTCAGATCCAGATCTCATTCATACAGTACTGCACATATCCATACTATACTGAACTGAATACTGACTCTTAACATTTGCAAGTTTCAAACCAAATGTACTACCTACTATATAGTATCCTATTCTGTTTCAGTTTTCTCTTCGCACAATCTGCTCATGAGTCATAGTTTTATGTACCGTATGTTTTTTACAGTTGTGACCTAACACAAGAACCCAACTGGTTGGCCAGTTTTCTTTACAGTGTGACGGATCACGTTGACTGATGCTCATGTTCATCTGAACAGATGCATTAATCGATTCATGGTTGATTCGTGGTCATTTTCCAAATCATAGTGATCATCCATATCCCCTTGTTAGTGGAGACTTGAGCGAGCAGAGCACCTGTGTTTCATTATTTATTCTTTTGAAATGCACTAGTCGAGCGCATCACAATGTGCATGAGAGGATGTCACGGTTTTAATGTCATAAATGACTTTTGAGAGACACCCTTCCAGTCCATCACAGGCCTCATATACACACATCTGCAGACCATTTGGATTGTGGGGAAAATTCAAGTAGCCTAACTGAAAGAAACATTTCCCAACGTGGTAAGAATAAAGGTCTACTGGCTCAGCTGGGACTCAAACGAGACCATCTTGCTTTGAGGCAACAGTGCATATTTAATGCAGTTCTAAAATACACTTCACATAAATGGTTCGCATTTACACTCATATTGGTCTCTCTCTGACTCGATCACTCATCCTCAGACTTATACCAGAGTCAACTTGATCCAGATTGAATCCTGTGGACTGTAGCACAAAGCCGGTTTTAGTTTTTACCCAGGTAAGTTTGAGCAAACTCAAAAAGACGGGTTGGTTTTGAGCGGGTTTCGTCACTATATGGTAACGTACGATATACAGCTATCCTGCTCTGGAGCAGGTATTATTCTGGGTTAGAGATTTTAGAGACAAAATGATTATATATGTTTATATTATATCAATTAAACTTGTTTATAATTCATATAATATACTACATAATTATTATATGAAGAGGCTTTGCATTTAAATTATGGATAAGCTTTAGGTTAGTATATATAAAACGTTTCCTTTTGAGCTCTGTGTGAAACATTCAGTGGCGTATTTTCTTTTTGCTGTCTTCTCAATCTTTTTCATAAACTCTGAGATGACAGAGAATGTTTATTTCGAGCTTTGTGAGCCGCTGATCCTGATCTAAACCAAGTTGGATTTGCTCTATACTCTGACCGTTTGTTCATCTCGCTTCATGCTACAGGCCAGATCTCTATGACCAGACAATCACTCATTGCAGGTGGTCAGCAAGACCATTCTTATTCAGAGACTCGCCAATAATCCAGATATGGGTGGCTTTACTACGGTCCCTACCTCCATGAACTCAGCTGCCAGTCACACTACAACTCCCGACTCAATCAACGATAAGGAGAATAGCTTCGTATACGAGGTGCGGACCAGCACAATCAAATAATGGTTAGGCTCACAGTCTTTAGAATCTTTGGATATTAGAACTATTTCAATTTACTGCTTGATTTCATATATGCTATATCTTGCAGATCTGACATCGGGTTCGGCTTTAGAATTGAGAGAAGGATGATGACGAAGAGGAGATAGGACTTATCACCATCTGTGAGGTATGGGGCCTGGTCTTTCACATTGTATGAGCACTAGCATTTATTTGGGAACAGAAGGTGGCCACTGTGAACAAATGTTATGCTTTGTGGCCATGCTGTTTTGTTTTGCCTTTTTTCCTCTCTCAACATATCTTTCCTTGCATTCGGTTTCATCTTGATGAAATGATTGCATCACTGAGGTCCGAGGTCAATCTATGAACTGAACTCCCCTTCCTTGACTGAATTGCTGAGCAGTTACCACAAAAGCATACTGTTAGTCGTTTTGATTGTTAGTACGTTTAAGCATTGCATAACGTTTTCCATTGTATTTCACTTCTCGCATGAACTTGCATTGAACCTAACAGGCACCGCTGGAATTAATAGTAATAATTAATAACTCTTTTAAAGGGTTACTGCATACCAAAATTAAAAGTGTAGTTATTAATCACTCACCCACTTAATCACTTCTGTTACACTTGAGAGACATCGTCAAAACAGTCCATCTCCTATAAGCGGTTTAACCGTAATGTGTTTTCGTACCGTAAAGTATTCTCGTAGCTTTATTTATGCTAATTTAATTTATGTTACGTATTCAAATATCAACAGATTCCTATCTGTACAAAATAATCATAGGTTCTTTTAATATTTCAATTGAAATCACATCAGATTTTTGACAAATGGATATATTAAAACCAACTATATTTGGGTAGTTGACAAAAAATGGTGTGTATCCTATGGTGACAGCGAAAAAGAAATACAAATGTATTGTCATTTTTAGAATTACAAACAGAATAAAAGGGGTATATATATATATTTTTTTTTTTCTGTCACACTATAGGACACATGGATACGTCAGATACCCATTTTCATATTTTTCAAAAACTCCTTAATCTTGTCTGTGCATATGAATTTGACCTGACTTGTCAAACGTTAACTTTGCCAATCACAAATTCAGACCACATCAGTAAAAAAACTTTAAAAAAGGGGAAAAAAAGCAACAAACAATTATTTAAAGAGCAAAACTGCCTTACAATTTCAAAACAAATAAATCAATTTGAAAAAAGCCAATGTTCGTGTTACATACATTTTAATCAAGCAAATATCAAAAAGCTCAGGATAGGATCATCTTCAGGGTCGGTTACACAAGCTGATGTTGTTACAAAGGGGATACAATCTATAGGGGTTACTAGTGTGGGATGAACACTTAAAGATCACATTGTTACATAAGAGAGATGAGTTAACCTGAGATTTGTTTGAGAAATCTGGTTGAAGCAGCAACATGTAGGTCTGAGACAGAACTATTATACAACTGGAACTATGACATCACATTATGTAATGTAAGTTTTCCCCACGAAAATGTTAGCTATATTAAAACCAGTTAATCAAAATGTTACAGTCGGTAATTCCGCAACGTTACATTTGAACCATTATATGGCACTTTAAAAATAAGGTCACAAATATAAACATCAACATCACATTTTCCCACAAAGGAGTTTCCCAACTTTGGTGTTTGTTGCCAAAACGCTTAAATCTCTTTTATTTTAGAAGCAAAAATATTTAGCTCCCTCTTTTCTCAAAAGTTAAGGCTCTAGAAACGGCATAGCTTCACAAGCATAAACCAATGTTAAATATCATTTCCAAAACTATGCAAATTCATTTTAGAAACCAAACTGATCAGTAATGGCCTGTGTCTGTACCATGAAAAACCCTGAGGTGCTCCCTTAACACCATGATGTTGTAAGATAAATGGATTTCCAAAATGGCTATAAAATATAAAATATTTACCGGTCACATACTGTATAAGAAAAAGTCTCAGATATGTGTAAAACCTCATCCTGTTTGAGACATAGTACCACTTATGTACCATCTTTTCTGATTACTGTAGAACTTTTCAACGCTGTCAGTGAAAAGTCATAAAAACACTTAATTTTGATACACAGGCATTTCAATACATTTGCACATTTTATAAAAGCTTGCCATGTTGTTTAGAAACATCACACTTTCCCTGAAATCCTACAACAAATCGCAGCTATATGCAATACTGGGTATATATATATGACAGTCAATATAAACAAATCAAAATCAAACGCAACTCATTTACTGGTGGTGATGATCTTGGAATCAAGCAATAACTGCAGGTCAAGATAAATTCACTCAAACAGAACAGTAGTAGTAAAGGCTCATGTGGAGAACTCTGAATGCCTGCTCAATCCTCACCTTTCCCTTCTTCTTTTTATCCCCTCCAAAGAACTTTCCGATCTGATCCATAACAGTAGGGTTCTTCTTACTGCGGCCCAGCCTGAATGTTGACTGCGAAGAGCTTGCAGATGCCATGCTGAGTGTTTGCTTTAATCTCTGCAGCGATTCGGGGTTTTTTTGTGTGTGTGTGTGTGTGTGTGTTTCCAAAGTAGGAGTGAGGAAAGAGAGGGCGAAGAGGCAATCTACTTTAGGTCCTACTCTGCACACTCGGAATCGCAATCTGAGCCAGCGCCGCTGTGTTCCTGGATGGTCTGCAGCTCATCAGACTCCGAGGGGCGGTCTTTGAAGGTGTTGTCCTCGCGACCTGGGGCATCTCGAGAAAAGAGGCGGACCAAGTGGGGGCGGGGTCCTGAGGCATTAGGGTCGTCTGAGCTCGGATGGTTCCAGCTGCTGTGATCTACTTCAGCGTTCATGGAGTCAGTCACCACTGTACTCTTGCTGGAGCACCCATTGTTCTGGTTGAGGTCCGCCTCCCCCAGTCCTGCACAGAAACATCGGGAGTTATCTGACATTTCACAGTAAGATCATTGTCATCACCTACCCCAACACCCCCCACCCCTACAGATTCTCTCACAATCTCAACACGCACACACACGAACCTGCTCAATCACTTTTCTCTGACAGAAGCTCCTGAAGCACTGTAATAGACTTGAGAAACGTTCCCATTTGTATTAAACCCATAGACGAGTGGTTCTTATGATTCGGTGCAGGTTAACAGATCTAGAGATGAACAGATTTCAGAGCAGTGCTTCCTCAGAAGGTCGTCAGGTTTGAACCCAGTGCGATGAGACAAAGCCGTTACTGTACCACACAACACAAGAGAATCTGAATTCTAGTGTTTCTTACAGAGCTTCTTTGTGCCACCACAACGTTATTGTAAAAGGACAAAGAAAACAGTGTGACTGTAATAACTTCCCCAGGCTGGATTTTGCAAATTCTCTGCAAAGTGAAACTCATCTCATTTCTCAAGTGGCTGATCCATCATTAAAGAAGGTCCAAAAAGAGAAAGAAAACTGAGGCAGCTTCTGAAACTATAACTCTATTAGCCTCATTTTATTTGTCAAAAGTGACATTTCAGAGACATCTTGTGTGCTTTAATGGTGCTTCAGATGGGTTAACGGTGTCAAAAATGTGTTTTAAATTGATCAATTAGTCAACCTTAGGCCAGGGGTGCCCAAGCCTGCTCCTGGTGATCAACTGTCCTGCAAAGTTTGCAGTAGCTCCAACTCTAATCAAACACACATGCCTTTAATGTTCAAGCGAAACTTAAACACGTTATTAGTTGCTTCAGTTGAGTTGGAGCTAAACTTTGCAGGACAATCGATCTCCAGGGCACCCCTTTCTTATGCAACCTGGATGTACACTTTAAACAACAGTCCCAGTTGAGACAAATTATTGCTATTTTGGTCAAGTCAATCCATTCAGTCTGATCCATCCATTTTAGGTCTTGGACATACTATTAACCAGCCAGTTAGATGTTTCATTAGAAAGAGTTTGAAAAAGTGGACACCGCTTTAACCCTGGCATGTGTGGCCACACATAGCTCGAAGGTTAACTACTAATTTGCTCGTGATATGATGGAAGCAAGACTTATAACAGACAGTGACAAAACTCAATCTCAAAAGCATGTGTATATTACACACTGGAGTGGAAATAAATTTAGCATGATTTGCTATACCTTGATAATGATATCGTATTGGGGTATATGGTCCCGCCTGAAGTAGCCAATGGGTTGGATAAAATTATGTGAACACCTGAGAAATCTCCTGTATGCCTTAGTTTCTAACCTTTTTGAATAGATTCATAAAACTTGTCAATTGTCTCCAGCTGAATGTTTTATATCAAAACACTAGGGATGGAAGAATGAATCATATTCTTACTCTTGTCTCCAAACGACTGTCCACTGCTGGGGAAAAAACGACTAACCCTAAGATGGTTAGCTGGTCTTAGCTGGTTTAAGCTGGAAGTACTTGGTTTCAGCTGGTCTCCTAGCCTGACCAGATAAGGAAGTGGTCAAAACCCCTCTAAACAATTTTTTTTTCTTCCAGTGGTTTGATAACATTCTAGCTCAGTCAGCAAGTCAGTGATGTTTCAGTTATTTTTGCTACATCAATTCTAAATGTTTTTATTTTATTTATTTCTACAATAAAAACTGTGTATTTTGGATATATTGTTATTGTGTTAGTGTGTATATTCTCCTTCTATATGCATATGGTTGCAGGGGCTGGATCATGCACCGATAAGATAACACATCACTGCACTATAGAAGATACTAAGATTGGGCAGATTTCAGAGAAACGTTAACCCAACTCAGCTAAAGCCTTGCTGCAACAAACAGACCCACACAGTATGAAGCAGTGGGACCGAGGCACGGGAAGCATGTCTGTGAGAGGGGCTATAGGCATGCGGCCCGTGTCCAGGCCTCCCACCCCGGCATGAAATCCTCTCTATAGCAGCATTCACGAGAACCCAAAGGCGCCCACGGGCCCCGGAGACAGTCCCTCATCTGTTTGACTGTCATTGAGCATTCACCAGCTATTCCTCATCTCATTCTTCACGCAGTGCTATAAACGACTTTAAGAACTACAAAAATAAACTACAGCGGATATTTAGAAAACTTCCAATGCCAAAAGATTTGGCAAGAGAAAAAAAAAAAAAAAAAAGTATAATTCTCACTGTTTACTAGTTGCTTACTAGCATAACATATTGTTGGATTATTAGTACTTATAAAGCGCTTTCTGCATGACCATATTCTACGTTCCCAATCCCACCCGATACCTCAACTTCATTCGTTTACTATTAATAAGCAGCAAATCTGGAGTTTGAGGCAAAAGTAGTTAGTGATTTGTTAATAGAATTGAATCTATATGTATATACACACACACGTACATAAGTATTACATCCAGACTCATTCTTTAACACCTGCCAAGTATATCTTTTTCATTCCATGATTATAATAGATGATGCATGGCTCTTTTTCTAAAATCACTACTTAAAACTGAAATTATTTTAAGAAAATATAGTTTGTTATCAGTTGTTAAACATATGCGATTCATTACTTAACATCTATTTCTTCCATCGGTAAGTGAGACACTCTGTCATCATATCACTTGATTTATTTCTGAACTAAGAACAGAATTTGAAATACCTGAAACATGGAAAACAGCAAATATCTGTGCAATACTTAAGAAAGATAAAGATCCTCAAGACTGTCAACTGAATACAGATTCTAAATTAAGATCTTGTTTATTTTCAGAGGGCACCCTGAAGTCACACCTACCTTGTGTTTAAGTCCTATTCAAAAGCTGCTCTAATATGGTGTGATTGTACATCATTTTTTTGTTACCCTTTGTTTTTATATGATTTTTTTCTTTTTAGATTGCACATTCTGTAACATGACTACAGTGGTGGAAAGAGTACTTCAAATTTGTACTCAGTTACATCTACTGTTACATTGCTGAAATAATACTCAATTACAAGTAAAAGCCCTGGTGTCAAAACAGTACTTAAGTAAAAGTAAAAAGTACTCCGAGTACTAGTTACTTAAAAAAAAAAAAAGAGAGAAAGAAAAAAAGCTTTTCATATATAAAGCTCTAAAAACCTTACTGACTTCTGTTTTAGTGCATGGTTGGATAGTAGTGGTTCAGAATACCCACAATGCCATATAATACTGAAGAATTACAATCTTTATAAAACTGAAATACCAGATGGCCAGACAGCGTTTCAGAGAGTGACGTTTTTTTGTTTTTGATTTTTTTTCCAGTGTATGACTTGCACAGAAAGGCTAATATATATATATACACATTTTGATAATTTACCATTACAAAAATGTGTATCTTTAAAATAGAATAACTTTGTCACAAAAGCTTACAGCACAAGGAGTAATGATTTCAAATTTGATTTCAAACAGAATTGAATTTACAAAAAAAAAGACTTTTGACGGGATTAGAATGACATGAAGGTGAATCATTTCAATTATCTATCTGATTATCTAATCATCCCTTGATCATTTTTTATCTAGTATTGCTCAGGAAAATACTACTTTTCTGCATAGATCACAAATAACGAGTAAATCAGCAAGCTGTGTTTTCTCTGAATTGATGAGAAAGCCAAACGTAAATCAGTGAAGCAGTGTTAAATACATGCGTTACAAACACAACATATATTCACACCGTTTCTGCACTGATACTGTGCTGGATTTAAAAGTGGTGAGCTGAGAAAATGACTCTTTCTACTCTTCAAACTCTTTCTATTGCAGTTCTAATGAGGTATATAGATACAGCAGCATCATAAACTGCTAAAACATTAATTGGATTGGACTCAACTTGCTGCTCAAGAAAAAGTTTTTATTTGGACATTGTTTTAAGCTTGGAAAAATCTATTGCTGCAAATGCATACATGTTTAGAATAATGAACATCAAATGAAATATCAAACATGTATTGAGGGAATAAAAGGTCAACGAAAAAACTGCTACATATATCTGGCTTCTATATTTGTTGATTCTATAAAACAAAACACTAAAGTTCAGGCCAACAACCAAATGCACACATGACCTCATTTAACATCAATCTTTGCTGTTAAAATGTACAGTGATGTAAAATCAAAACTCTATATTGCAGGTGATTGCCACCATTATCTCTCTTTTTTTTTTTTTTTCCACAGTTAACTCACAGATGCAGTTTCCATGCAATTTGTTATTAATGCAATCTCATTCAAAATGAATTTAAAAAAAGAAATAAAAATGTAGTTTTGTAGTTAGAACCACTGGACTAGTAGTAGATAATAGCATCCGTTCCCTACAGAGCGAAAGAAAGAGAACAATGACGTTTGGGCAACGAACAGTGAGGCAGTGACAGACTAGCTTTCTGAACAATATGAGCTTTTGAATATGGACGCAGAAGCCTGTAGCCTCTCTGGAGCCAGTGCCAGCTGGTGTTAGCTCCAGCAACCTTAAACATGGAGTAGAAACACCACTGCTCACTCACTCCTCAACACACATGCAGAGAAAAACATAGCTATTGTTGCATGCATGGTTATTACCACAAAAACCTTGCTAATTAAAACTTACTTATTAGACAATCCATCGTTACTGTTGATGATATCATGATGAGGAACAACTTTACACTTCCCACATTGAACTCTAATAAAGGCTATGAATGGTAGTAGGGAAATAACAGACTTCTGCTTTTGTGTTACTGCATGCTAATTTCAGTTTGCCCCAAAAGTAATGTATGCATCTATATCTAGTTTCCTTGCTACTTACGGTCTAAAACAAAACTGGAATACAAGACAACCCTAGAGTTTATCAAATCCAGTGCTTATCATATCAACTCAGTACATTAAACAAACTCTTTGGTTTAGTCTGTAAAGTTGAATCCAGTCAGATCAGAACTTGCGCTTTGCATGCAATATACAGGAATGCGGGCCCCTGGACAGTTTATTGCCGGGCTGAGATTAAGGAAGCATTAGCATACACAATGCTTTCCAATGTCAGCATTCAAGTTTTAGGTGTTCAAAGTACAGAAAAGCAGTGGCAGCCTTACTGTTACACAACTAGACTTGTGCACGTCTTGCCTTTCCTTTTGTAGTGAGTCTATTAGAGTTGGGCTGGGCAATGATCAGTAAGCCAGTAAAATCCCTTATTAAAGGACGTGACTTGTGGCCAGGTATGGTTGCCCATACTAGGAATTTGTGCTCTGCATTTAACCCATCCAAGTGCACACACACACACACAGCAGTGAGAAGTGAACACACACACACACACACACACACACACACACACCCGGAGCTGTTCATAATTAGTATATACAGGCAAAAAAATAACTAAATAAATGTTCTTACCAAACACCTCATCTTGTGGCTCTGGTGGGTCTGTTAGGACGTCTTCAGATACTGTTGATGCTCCCTTCAAAAATATAAATAAGTTTTACATTTACAACCAAATAAGAATAATCAATGCTTCATTTTTTTATAACGTTGTATTAACAAGACATAAACATTTAAGCACTGAGCATGTGTACACGGGTTTCCTTTTCCTTCCGTAGCTTTCTGAAGCAAAATGTATTTATAAAAATTAGCAGCTTTTTCCAGTGGTATAATCCAATGAGGAATTTAAGGGCAATTTACACTTTTGTGTAACTTAAAGAGCTAAATAAATAAAATATATATATCATGCTAGTGTAGCTCTGTCTGCATAGGAGACTCCAAAATCTCATAAATCTATGCAAATGTGCAACAAATAAGCTAGTAATAACTAGTGCGCCACACTTGATCTTAATGTTAACTGCATGTGAACACTTGTTTTGAATTCATTTCGATATGTGCAGTCACATGATTAAGAACTGCATGGAAAATGAACGAAAAGCAACCAGTGACAATTAAACCAAAATAACTGCAGCTGTGTAGATCATTTGGAGAAATAGCTAGCCCCCAGTATGACTACTTGTCTGTGCTTTCTAGCAATGACTGGTGCCCCCTAGGGTAGTGCTTGTGTACTCCGCACAGAGGGAGTGACTGCATATACTTAACATTTGCATTTTAGTCATTTAGCAGATGCTTTTATCCAAAGCAACTTGCAAATGAAGACAATAGAAGCAATCAAATCCAACAAAAGAGCAACAGTGTGCAAGCCCTATGCGACAAGTCTCAATTATCCTAACGCAATACACGTAAGAAAACAAGTAGATAGAACCACTATTGCTCTTTAATGTAAAGAAATATATATATATATAATGTATTTTCTGATTGTGATCAGTGACAGATGCCTTCTGTCTGTGGGCGACAGCATTCTGAGATGTACTGTAATAGCAGCCAATTATTTTGATGATAGGCTTCGGCTCCAGCATTTCACATTTACCAGAGCAACAGTTTCTTTTCTTCTCTGGGCCAATTCATTAGTTGCATGACTTCTTGAAGCAAAATGAACCGTTGTGTTCTTATTAACTTAGAATGAGCTATTTACATCTACATACACTGCGGGCTCCCTTACGTGGAAGCTGCCATCATGTTTGTACAGTAACCATAATGGAGCGGAATTCGTTACTATTCGTTAATACCAAGCAAAGTATCATGGTATTGATTTAATAGGTGATAAAGGGGCAAGCAGCAGCTCTGAAACACAGAAATATAAATGCAACATTTCTCTAAACATCAATCTCCATCCTGGCTTATCAGTTGATATATATATATATATATATAGGCAGTAATTATCTCACTGTAACAAGACATTTACTACCAAGTAGTTTCCTTATCCATTATTATTATCATCAAGAGGGCGGCATGCAGCATCTGTTGCACTGGGAACTAACGTAACACTCTCTGCGGGACAGTAGCACCTTAAAAAGACTATGTAAGGATATGACTTGTTTTAGGGTTTGCAGCTACTAATCTGTTCGTATCAGAAGATGCTTATCTCTTGTCTTAATGGATATATTCCCAAACTTCGTTAATGATAATCCTTTGATTAGCTGCTTTCGAAACACTGTTTTGCTTGTTAAACGTTATAGGACATTTATGAGCATGGGTCTCTGAAACAGCACTTGTGATTTCTCACATGTAAGACACATGTAATAACAGTCTATGCATCATTTTTGTCCCTCTCATCGCTGTTGTTGTAATGTATTGGAAAGCCAGAATGCGCGTCCATTCACAGTAGCATACGTTAGCTGAACCCTGTCTGTTTTAACAACCCATATTACAGTTGCCTTTTCAGATTTAAGTTGAACTGTGGTGCAAGTGTATGCTTGCCATGGGTGGAGGAATGGTTGTTTTGTGTTTTGTTTTACAGAGAACCATTACATCACTAGTATATGCATGAATATATAATTTGCAGTAGTAGTTTGTTAGCGTTATATGGTTGCTCAACTAAACCCTAGGCATTAGGCTGCATTTATACTTATTCATTTGCAGAAATAAAATGAAATATGTGTTAGATTCAACCTTTAAACTGCATTTCCAATTGGCTATTAAACTCCAGTAAGCGTAGGCTTTATTGGCATGTCGAAAATTACAAAAAGTCAGGACAGAGATCGAAATGAAGGACGGAAAAAATCGAATAGGCTAATAATAATAATAATGATGTTGATGATGATGATAATAATATACAAATACATATTACAGAAATCAGTTCTTTACGGATCAGTTAATGAACACACTCAGCTAGCAGACGGTGGGATGGAGAAAAATGTGTTCTTGCATGTCTATTTTATTTACTTTGTGTAACATTTATTCATCATAAACGAAGGCTGTTTACATCACATGCAACAGCCTACACTTTTCCATGGTCAATATAATCACTTCTATTATAAAACAAAAGAAATAATAACAAAAACATTTTAAATAGTTAATATAGTAATTTCTTAATTCAAAATAAAAGAATAATGAATCCATCTCTGAGTAACAGTTGAGACCTAAAAAGCACTGTTTATTTTTTTGTGCTGTTGCTTGTAGTTATATTTTTTATTTTTTCTTTATTTTAATTTGACAGTATGTTTCTTTTAACCTAAATATAGCACATCCTAGGGCTGCACGATTAATCGTATTTTTATCACGATAACAATATTTATGACCCACGATCATCGTCGCGATTTTACAATATAAAGACCAAACTGTTTTTGTGGGCGGAGTTTACGGATTGCTGCGTCACTATGACGTTACTGGGTCTAGATTGCAAGCGCTTTCTGAAGCAGTAGAAGAATAGCAGAGGGCTGCAAGATAATCATCGCGCGATATGTAATGCGCATCTCGTCAGTTAAGCCTGTAATCAACGGAAAATTCCATTAGGTGTGTGACACTGAGCCGCATTCACTACGCAGAGCCGTTATTCTGACGAGCTGCGCAAAATCATGCTGATAATGAACCCGAATTTGTGCACCTCATCAGTGAACAACGGCTCTGCGTAGTGAATGCGGCTCAATGTAAGATCACGCAGCTGATGGAATTTACCGCTGAATACAGAACTGGCTTTACTTGGAGCCACGTAGGAAGGAAGGAAGGTGCGTTAGTTACAAGTCGATGGAAAAGAGGCAGTTTAATTTGATTTATTTACACAGCTATATTTATATTTATTCACAGCTTAGAGAAACTCTCCATTCTAAACATGTTTGGTTTGTTTGTTTTTCTTTATTTGTGGCTGTAAAGAGCAATAAGAATACACAAGTGAACGAAGTCATTATTAATCGTGATAAAAATTTTGAGCAAAATAATCATTTTTTCTGTTATCGTGCAGCCCTAGCACATCCTGAACCGCACGATACGATGATACAAAGCGAATCATAATTCGAACCTGTACACCCCTAATATACACATATAGACAGACAGACAGATATACATACCTTAGGAACCGTATGTGGCTCACGTTTACCAAGATGCTGCCCCATGATCCTAAGACAAAATGGCGGAAAAAATGTATTAACGAGTAGAAAGGCAAAAAAAAAAAGGATTATCATACTCATATTTGGCATTTGGGAACAGTTTGGGCTATAAAAAACTAACACTCAAAAATGTTGCATGCTAATTAACTACTTGAGTAACTAAGCACACTTTGTTAAACAACTTTCAAGTTTAGCCAGTTGAGATCAACTAAATATTTGTTCTTGGGTTAATGAACCACATTATAGTCTTATACCATAATGCCACCGTCCTATAGTCTCAGCCTCAGACGTCACGCCCACAGAGCGTTGGCTGAACGTCTGATGCATACGGTACACTTTTCTGGAAACACTTCAGCAGTGTCGAAGTCATCATCTGATTGGTTGAATTTGAGCGGATTTCCAGGGGACGCGAGTGTTGCGTTTATTTTCGGTCCGCCGGGAAACAAAGCGCAGATGTTTAATTGCGGGGAAAAAACCCTGTCTTGTTTATATGTGTGACAATAAGCATTTATTAAGATCAATTAAACGTTGGATTCTCAAAAGTATGCGATTCAATTTTACTAGTTGTGTGTCTCCTCCTAGCTTTTATGGAAGATCAAGTGAAGTACCTAAATGAGAAGGGAATATCATCCGCGTTTGCAGGGAAACATGAAACAACAGACGCTGACATCGCAGCTGGCCGATTCAGTATTGTGTTCGGTTCTCCAGGATTGCTCGTGGGTGTTAAAAACATGGAGAGATATGCTTAAACAGATGTTTACCGCAAGCGTCTCATCGGGATTTCTATGCTGACTGACTTGTTGCACGCCGTTCTGTTGTTGCGGGGACATTTCCACACCCCGAAACGTGACGCTGAACAAAACGAACTGTGATTGGTTGTTTAACATGTCAGTCAAACGGCATTATAGGCGGGCCTTGCCAAAGTAAGCGGCTATGAAGTCCAGACCTTAGGCCATCAGTCGGAAGGTCTGGCTACGCGAGACTAACCGTCCTATACAGGCATCCGGGTCACTTTTCTCTGCAGCAGCTCTTTAACCCGGGTTATCACTGTATTTTGTCACATTCTTGTTTGGCACGAAACATTGATCCCTCAAAGCTCTCCATCTACAGCATGTGTGCACTCAGATATAGCTTCCCTTTTAAGTTAAAACAACAGTGCCCTCTTGGAAACCCAAACTCTAGGATCCTTTTGCTGTAAAATAGCCTATTTGTTTCAGATCTTTGGATAGTTCTTTAGTCTCCAAGAACCATTGATCATTAGATGAATCAAGGATCAAGAGCTCCTAGACAATTTTGTAAAAAAATAAATATATAAAGTCAGTGTTTTGGAATGACATAAAGAAAAAAATATACTACTACTACCACTACTATTAATTATAATAGTAATAAAAGTTAAGATTTAAAAAATCAGATTGGCTAAAATGTGTTAAAGGAGTGCTGATATATCATGAGTATCAGAACTGGGAATGTAATGTCGCTCCGCATGTCTCTGCGTGTTCTAGACACACAGCACTTCTCCAGGGAGTGGGAATGGCAGAGAACATTTTTTATAATTTTCAACACGCTACTGTTTGGAGAATGTATCTAAAACTCTTAAAACCTTTTAAAGATTTGACACAACAAACTTTACTCATTTTCTGTTATTAAAAATAAAATACGATCTTTTACAAATAATTCAGCTGCTTTCTATCAGCCCATGAGAAAGTCTGACCGACTATAATATATTACAGAG
Organism: Enteromius anoplus; assembly: GCA_032359395.1. NCBI lineage: Eukaryota > Metazoa > Chordata > Actinopteri > Cypriniformes > Cyprinidae > Enteromius > Enteromius anoplus. Next base: position 105,490 of record JAUMHG010000240.1, read on the forward strand.
GAAGTAGTTCTGTCATCCCTCTGCCATTTTTAAAAGGTGTGTGTGAAACTGACCATCCACAGGAAGCAAGAATTCATCAAAAACAGCCGACAGTTGAGACTCTGAATAAGACTCTCTGTTTCAAATGAGCCCATGGTTACACGTACACCATTTTTCCCCTTCATTTTTCTGGAGTGTGTAGTTACAGACTCACCACAGTTGTTGTGGTCTGCAAAGATGAAATGGATGACCCTAAAACATAAACAATTTGCACCTCCTATAACGGAAATGTTTTAGGCAGTACCCAGTATAGTGAACGTGCAGAATGTTGCAGCGTTCATTTATTTGGTAACACTTCACAATAAGATGTCATTTGTTAACATTAGTTATATAAACAAACAATGAACAATGCATTTATGCAAGTATTTATTTATCTTTGTTAACACGAATAAAAATATGGTTGTTTATTGTTAGTTCATGTTAGCTCACAGTCCATTAACAATACAATATTAACAAACACAATTTTAATAATGCATCAGCAAACGCTGAAATTAGCATTAATACTAATATTCATAAATGCCGTAGCATTGTTCATTCTTAGTTCATTCTCTAACGTTTTAACTAATGAGTCATGTGTAAGAGAGCACAACGTTTTACAGTTTCCCTCGTTTTGGTGTCGATTATCGCTGGTGGGTCAACAGAAACAACCAATATCTAAACAGACATATGTGACCGCTGGTCACTGGGGTGTATTTGTAGCAATAGCCAATAATGCGTTGTATGGATCAAAATTATTAATTAAATAATAAATAAAATCCTTAGGATAGTAAGCAAAGATCAGGTCCCATGAAGGTATTTAGTCAATTTCTCAATATTTGAAATTAAGCATAGCTCCTTATTAAATAGAGCTAAACCCTTAGATGACATTTGTTCTATTTTCAGTTAAAGCTGTGTGGCCATCATACCTAACTTCCTGTGCCTGCTACTCCGCTTTGGACTGACCTTTCCTGTGGGAACCTATAGTTTATTGCTGAGGATTGTGCAATACTACAATGCGTGTAATATTCCGGAGACGTTTCACGTGATGCTGATTCGGAGAAATGAGGCTGTTTCTGTATTTGGTCGGATGCGTGTGGCGGACCTCCGTCAGAAGAGGGCGAGATTTCACTAAAACAGGCTGCAGGTGAGACACCCGCAATCATCGTCGGGTTGTTTTGAGTCAGTTGGTGAGACGCCGCCTTTGGTTTCCCAACACATCTATTCCCCTCGACGAAAACACGACTGCATGTCGCCCACTTTGGTTTCATCTGAAGCCAAAGCGGAAATTGACTCTTTACGGTCCTGTTTTCACCTGAAAGACTGAAAATCTTCAGCATTACGATAAAGCTTTAAAGCTCCCATAGCCTGGGGCTGTTACATCTGTGAATTGTGCTCCTGCCGTTAACACTTCGAGGGCATTCTCGATTTGAAAAATAATACAGTGTGTCTTCCTGTTAATAATCTGTAATAAGTTCAACTGGGAACGCGATTTAACTGCCACAAAGATTATCATTTAAGCGTAAAGCACAATAATGTTGCGACCGCTGGACGGTTATCTCCTCACATCTGCTAAGTTTAGAGTAACGTTAACTTATATGCGAATAAAACTGACAACATATATTTTTTTGGCTACAAATTTGGGGCCTTTGGCTACACGGGAAAATAAATACTGATGTTAACATGGACTGAAACCGTCGCTTTTGATGAGTGAGTAACAGTGACAGAAAGAGCAGCGGCTAACACGCGTGAACGCGTCCATCACATCTGGCGCAGAAGTTGAAAAGGTGGCCGCAAAGCAACCGCGCCGCGACAGGTTACATAATGACAGAAACTGAACCGCTGACTATAGCATATGCTGAGCTAGAAAACAAACTGAGCAGAAATAAAGCACATTTTACGCAAAGGCGAAGACGCCGTACATACAAGGTGTCGTGATTTGACACAAACACACACACACACACACACACATACGTACTTGTTTGTCAAAACGCGTCCACGCGAAATGTAGATGACTAGTTTCGGCTGCTCGCCTCAGCAGTACATCAAAAAATCCACATCTGCCCAAAATATAATTTTGTAGGCTTTGTTTTTCTGTTTCAGCTGCATTTGGTTTGGATGAAGGATCCACTAACGTCTCTACTTCCTGCTTTTAGGTACACAACAGTGTTATTCAGTGGGGTGGGGCTATGAACACGTTCACTAACGCAACCGCTCTGCTGGTTCTCTTCTCTGGACCAGTGTCGTTGTAAACGCGAAACTGGGTGGAAGGTCTTTCCCTTGTATTGCTCCCAGGTTGTGGAATTCTCTTCCTCTTCCAATTTGGAATGCTTTGGTTGTTTTTAAAAAAATCTCTTTAGAGAAGTTTTTAATTGATAATAGTTGTTGCTGTCGTGTTTTTGTGTTGTGGGTTTTTGTATGTGTATATATATGTGAATGTACAAAAATTGTTACTATACACACACGAGCACACATGCATGTTGGTTTTTGTGGTCCTACTCTGACCCTAAACCTATACCTACCCCTTACAGGAAACTATGTGCATTTTTAGATTTTCTAAAAACTTTGTTCTGTATGTTTTATAAGCCTTTTGAATTACGGGGACACTGAACATTCCCTCATAAAGCACTTTCATATTGTAATACCGATGTCATACCATTATGCAGATTTGTGTCCTCATAAACCACATAAACATACAGACACACACACACATATATACTATCTTTTTAACATTTATGTTTGTTTGTTTTTAGAAAATTTGCTGTCCCCCAGAATGACACAGGAGTCCAATAGAGACTGTATAGAATGTAAAGTTGTTTACAACCTGAACAACAATCATTTAGTTTACTCTCGCTAGTCATTTTAGCTTTAGAAAGCCTGCTGAAATAGATGTTATGGGACACAGGGACCCAAGGGAATATTCCAGTTACAATAAACTAGATAGCACTATCTAGAAATATATATCAAAACATAGCATATTTGAATTGTAATTTTAGAATGGGCCTACATGCTGTTCAGTGGGGAGGGGGGCATCAGCAAAAACAGTTTCTGTGTGAATTTTCCACTTCCAACTTACATTACATCAAAAGACATTTATGTAGTGAGAAAAAAGTACAAAGAAAACATCAAGTGAAGTAACAAACTTTGGAGTCAAGCTCTGAATATAGGGGATTCTAAAATAAAAAGAACCAGGCCTTGTTTTTATCTGTAGAATGTTGATTTGAATTAGCCCTATTGGCTTTGAGCTAAAGCCCATTTGCCTTCACCATTGTTGTCAGGTTTTATTTCTTGGAATGTAATTTTGTCTCTTGATCCCACTTGACTATAGCTAGGAGCTGTACTTGCATGTCTGAAAACAGCTGCCCATGGGAGGAATTTCTGAGGAAATTCCGTAGGATGGGGATTCATATCGACAGTAATGATGAAACCACCTGATTGTGAAACAGCAAGCCATTCAGCAAAGCATGTATAGGAGATAGAGCAGAATTTCCTCTTACACCAGGGCTGGCTTTTGGAGGCCATTTCAGACACCAGTTGCACTCATAGGGTATTTTCACACTGTACTTAACCCTGGATTATTGCTGTGCTCATCTTTATGAAAACATGCTCCACATGAACAGTGTGAAACGATGCAGTGTTAGAACAGACAATAGGAGCACAGATGAGACGGTTTTATTCTTAGCTTCAAGGTCTTGAAAGTCCATTTAGGAAAAACTTAGTAGTAGGCATTGGCCACTCTGTAATATACAATGTACAGAGCCTTTATGTAAACAGGTCATGTTCTGGATTTGCCCATTTTATAACACTGACTCTGCAAATATGAACATTCAATCAATCAATCACTTTTATTTATATAGCGCTTTTAACAATACAGATTGTAGCAAAGCACTGAACATTATCAAAT
>JAUMHG010000240.1:177805-200508 GCA_032359395.1 Enteromius anoplus
CTGTTTGATAATGTTCAGTGCTTTGCTACAATCTGTATTGTTAAAAGCGCTATATAAATAAAAGTGACTTGACTTTTACTCACTGATAAAATCTGAAGCACTCAAAACTATCAGTGCTTTCTCTGAGAAAATATTTGAATGTAAAAACTTCTTACAACAAGAGTTATTTTTTAAATAAAAACTCTGTTACCACAATATCAAAAGGAAAACAGAATTCATTACTGATCTCACATTGGGTTATTTAAAGCTCTTTTATTCATGTTTTCATAAGTGTCAGGTGTTCTTAGCATTTTTGGGAGCAAGTGGAGTTTTTGGAAAAAATTAAATAAAAATGTAAATTCTGTTACACTATTGTCTCCATGTTAAGTCTACCTAGGTAACAGAGTTGACGGCGACACCAATTGTAACCGCAATTATAGAATGACTCATATATACAGTGGGTACGGAAAGTATTCAGACCCCCTTACATTTTTCACTCTTTGTTATATTGCAGCCATTTGATAAAACTAGTTCATTTTTGCATCCCCCCCCCCCCCCCCAGATTTTTTTTTGTCTTGTTTCCAATCAAAAATTAAACAAAATCTAGAAATTCTGGTGAAATCTGTTAATGGGGTAAGAAAAAGAATCTTATTTCAACCAAGATTATTTTGCTTATTAAATTGACAGATTTCACCATCCCTTCAACTTACTTAACTTTGACTTGTTTTTTTTTTCTGAAAACAACACATTGGGTCTCATTCACTTAACATGCTTACGCACCTGAGTTAAATATACGAGTGTCACAGCAACGGGTCTGAATACTTACAACCATGTGATATTTCAGTTTTTCTTGTTTTAATAAATCTGCAAAAATGTCAGCAATTCTGTGTTATTCTGTCAATACGTGGAGCTGTGTGTACATTAATGAGGAACAAATGAACTAATATGATTTTAGCAAATGGCTGAAATATAAGAAAGAGTGAACAATTTGAAATTGCTCATGATAATGTTATTCTGCATGATTTGAAAATATTGCAAAGACCGTCATGTACTTTAACTTATGTCGATCTTCAGAAAACTTGTGATCCTAGCAAAAATGTTATAAGATAGAGTTTGGTGGAACTGAAAACATCATAATAATAACAACTTATTATGAAAATAATGAAGCTCTTGTGGTTAAAGACGCTACTAATTTCTCAAGAAAGTAATGTGTTGCATTGTTTACTTCTCTCCTCATCTAAGCGGTGACCCTTTCTGTGTCATTCTATATTTTGCATGACTTCTGACCTCTCTCTCGTCCTGGTGGAGCCACTGTTTGGGGTCGTCTTCTGTAGCCAGAAATGCAATGAGGTCCAGAGCCGTGAGCCGTGTCTGCCGGCGCGATGACACAAATATGAGGACCGGTTTGGCAGGAGAATGCGTGCGGATGGCTGCAGGACAGTGGGAGAAACAGAATGTTAGACTGAGATCTCAATCCAAATAGGAGTTTAGCAAATTGAAATATCAACAATAAAACAAAAGTTAAAATATAAAAAACTGCAAGTCAATTTAGTAAGATAATACGAATAATTTGTTGAAAGTTGCTTTAAGGCAAGTCAGTTGATCTGGAGGCCATTTCATGGTTACATCCCTGGGGCATCATCTATTACGTATGAATACAATTTCAGCTCTCATTTACTGTACTTGAATGGGAAGGACCAAAAAAATCACAATCAGCAAAACAAATCTATTCTAGAGTGATAATAATCGGCCTTTTTTCATCTTAAAGGGATACTGTAGTTCATCCCCAACATTTACATTTTGCTAGTCAACCTCAAATCGGTCATACTCAACCAGTATGAATTTATTTCTTCTGTTGAACAAAAAACATATTTTGAAGAATGCGATCGTTTCCTTTAATGTGTTACTACGTCTTGTACCTTGGAAGACAGGTTTGTTCATGCTGGCCATCCGAGGGCAATAATGCTGCCCCGGAAAGCCCTGGATGTGAACCTCCAATGGCACTGGGCGAACCGAGGGCCGGAAATTAAACAGTCCCACCTGAAAGAAACACAGACAGAAACGAATAAAGACGGGGCCACAAAACCCAGAAAGTGAGAAGATGCAAAGAAAGACAGTAATAAAGCGAGAGATGGAGTGCCCAGCTGGCTGTGTGCCTGACAGAGTGGCCCATCTGGGGGTAATTACAGCCTGTCATTGTCCCCTGTCCCACAACTGCGCTCTCACACAAGTGGCCCGGGCCTGGGTGCGTGTGCGCACATATTTAAAGGGCTGGATAATGGATTGGGCAGCTAGAGACGCGCCTCAGTCCAAACAGCACACGTCAGATTTATGGAGACCCCCAGCCCTTCCTTTCCCGTCTGTCTAGCAGGGTGACATTTCAGCAATAGTAAAACAACGTTTACATAACCACTGCTGTCTGTCCTGATGCGGCCACAGCGGCAACATGCTGCTACACGCTGGGAGAGGGGTGCTGCTTATTTATAGACCTTAGCGCTCATATGTGCTTGCACATACGCATTTATACGCAGAATGAGCGACAGGAATGTTCGGTCGGCTATCTGTAATGGAAACAGGATGAAAATGATGGTGCCGTCAGTACAGTGTAACAGATAATATGGTTATTTGACTACATCCCTAATCATTATGGGTGCAAGTAGAGCATGATTTCACTGAAACAAGACCCATCAATTACATTCGACATTAAATGTATCATTTCAGGGCCAAGATTTGTTCTTTTTTTTTGCCGTGAATCACGTCAAACCTGAGAAGAGAAAGAGGCACTGATCCCGAAAATATTAATTTGTCTATGGATGGATTCCAAAAGGCATTTGAATATCACGTCTTATATCAAATGTGATGGATAGGGATGTGGTGTTAGGTTATGTGAGAGCTGGGATAAGCTAATAGATGCAGGTTGTGGGTTTCCGACCTGTCTGATGCCCAGCCAGTCAGCTAGATCCCGTGCATTAGCCAGAGCAGTAGACAGTCCCACGATTCGCACTTGTTTCGAGGTGTGCGATGAGATAAAGTTGGTTCTGGACACAATGACCTCTAGAACCGGCCCTCTGTCCTCACCTGTGAAATCAAATACATTTTTCTTTATTTATATAGTGTTTATAATAGTGTTTTACTATTGCTTTATTTATATAATGTACAATAGAGGTTGTTTTACAGACTTTAATGCAGATAGTAATACAACTGAATCAGAAAGAAGTCATAGAATTAGAAGGGATGTATGAGTATCATCACACTGCTGAAAAAAACTAAACAAAACAGATGCCATCACAGAAAACAATAGAACAAAGGTTCTACTGTTGTTTTTTTCTCAGCACGGAGGATAATAATGGTATAATTACTTTTACAGAATTTACTTAAAGTGCCCCATTATGCCTTTTCAAATATGATCTTACATGCAGTGTGTCATGTAGCTGAGTGTGAACATAAACTATCTGCAAAGTTGTGACGCCGACAGTGCAGGATAAATAAAGAGTCGGCTCACATTCGCCTAAACGAGTCGTCAGCAATTCGAATCTTGCTCTGTTACGGATCCACGTCACTAAGTAACATATTTGCATAATGTCTGCCCACGTACTACGTCCCGACCAACTTGCCCCGCCCAGAAACAGTACAATTTCCCCATCGATTACATCATGTCAAGAAGACGCTGTATCCTGTGAGAGTAAATTTGTGTTATATGCCCTTCGAAAGATGAGAACTAGAACTGCCCATACATGTGTGTAAATGAATGCAGATACTCCTGAGTAAAGGGGCATTATCACTGTTATCCAACTACACACGGTTCAGGACTAATTCGTTTATATCAAGGTTCTTGACGTTAATGCATTGCTAGCAGCTATCCTACACAGGCAAACATACGCGGTCACCTGAACTCTAGACTCATGTGCTTGATGAAGATTTAATTTCGAAACCATAGGCATTAACAATGGGTTTGTTTGACCCTTTGATGCGGTATGGTAGCTTCCAGTCTCTGGGAAAGTTCACCATGTGATGTTGAAACATGGCTGCTGGAATCTGCTCGCATTCAAATAGAAGAGCATCTGTGATGTTACGCAATAGGACCTGGCATGAGTAAACGTGTTCAAAAGAATTTTAGCTTTGGATTTTGTGAAGGCCAATTAAGCTCCTGCACCAGACATAATAAACCATATCTATGTAGACATTGCTTTGTGCACAGTGGCACTGTCAAGCTACAACAGAAGGGGTAAAAAAAATGTTTAAGGATATTTTAAGAACAAATTTTGTTGGATGCAAGAGGACATCCACATAACTGAAATTAGTAGATGATGTCCACATAAGGCCATGTAGGTAGAACTCTTTAGAGGGATAGTGCATCCAAAAGTGAAAGTTCTGTCATTGATTACTCAACCCTTATGTCGTTCCAATCCTGTAAGACATTCGTTAGGAAAACAAATGAAGATATTTCTGATCCGAGAGCTCTCTGACGTAGCAAGGACATGGTTAAAATAATCCATGTGATATCAGTGGTTCAACCTGTGAGCAAAGGAAACCAAAAATAATGACTTTATTCAACAATTCGTCTCCTCCACATGACCCTATCATGGCATTTTGGAGAGCATAAAATATCTGATCAATGAATAAACAACGTACTGGTGTACGGTGCTGCTGACAAAGAACAGCATACGCTGTTTACGTATACAGTACTCTCCGTAATGGAACTATAGGGTGACTTTTTTCTTGAGCACACAAAGTGTTCACGTCGCTCGATGAACTACGGATGTGACATGAATTGTTTTTAGTATCTTTGCTGCCTATGGAGGGTCTCAGATTTAATCAAAGTTATCTTCATTTGTTCTCCAAAGAAGAACGAATGTCTTCCAGGTTTGGAACGACATGAGGGAGAGTAATGCAAAGTTTCCTGCTTAGGTTTCTGTGATGTTAAAGTTGGTCACTCGAATTCCTAACAAACAGCGGCCTGGTTTTAGAGTGGCTTCTGTATGAGCAATGCTTCAAACGTAGACCATTTTTGCAGATCAAATTTGGCCTAAAAAAAAGGCAAACACGCTTGTATAGAGTGCTAAATAAATGTCAGTGACATGACTGGAGTGCTGAATAATTGCTTTCTTAACTCTTGTTTTTTCACTGCTGTCATTCCATTGATGCTTATTTGATTATTTAGAGGGAATTTTATTATTTAGCCCTCTAACCTAGAAGATGGATCTCATCTATGATGAGAATAGCAACTTTCTGCACATAGCTGCGGTTCTGCCAGCTGCGGCTGACTCCGTCCCATTTCTCTGGAGTGGTGACGATCAGGTCGGCCTGCGCGATGGCTCGCATGTCTGGAGTAACGTCGCCGGTTAACTCAACCACCCTAGAGAGAGACAGTATGATAATGAGCAAATGAAGGTCAGGGTATGATAACAGATACATATTTGCCAGAAGAATCTAGAAACACTCTCACTTCCTCCCAAGTTTCTCTTCTATTCTGATCTTCCAGTCCTCAATCCTCTCTCTGACCAGAGCTTTGAGAGGAGCGATGTAGACCACCTGCTCACAGAGACACACGCTTGTTAAATCGTCTCATAAGAGATACAACTAAATCCTAACAGATGGCAGCGGTTCAGACCTTGGCGGTGGGGTACTTGTTGAAGACCCTGAAGATGGCCATCTCTGCAGCGATGGTTTTGCCGGAGCCGGTGGGGGCCCCCAGCAGGACGTTGGTGTCTGTGTGGTAGAGTGTATGGAAGATCTGCGTCTGAATGGGATTGAAGTGTGTGAACTTGTATAGACTCTCAAACTCCCGGTTTCCCAATGCAGTCACAGGCAACGGTTGAAGATCCAAGAGCTCTGGAATGAAGCGAATGAAAATGGTCATCTATATAAGAAAATTTTCATTATTTCAATATAAAAATACACTTTTGAGTCGAGTCTTTTTCTCGCAAAGCAAGCAACACTATTACACTCACTGCAAATTGTTATTTACCTATAGCGTCTAAAGACCCACTTTCAGGAAAAAGGTGAATAGATTCCTCATGGAACCCATAGATGCCAATAAAGAACCTTCAGTTTTAAAGGGTCTCTCAATTGTTAAAAGCTTGTGCTACAGACATACCCCAGACTTATTAAGGAGCGCTATTAACATTCTTCTGCCAAAAATCTCATAAACTAAAGTCTGGAGCACACTGCATGATTTTGCCATCGGAAAACAGTTCTAAGATTGCAAAGAAATTCTACCGTCACAAGAAAAAATAACATTTATTACTTTTGTTCAACGTATGATAACGTATGATCAAAAATATTTGAAAGCGATCTAAATAAAATACATCAGACACACAAAACACTACTAACATTTCAACTGAATTGACGATTTTACACCACAAAACATTTGTACTAATACTATGTCAACTAAGTATTTCACCTAAAGAACAAGTAAACTAATGGAAGGGCGAAGTTGCTCACAGCTTCAAATACGACTGTGCATGTTTGGGACGCACCTGTGTGTGGCGGGTGTCTTTCAGGCAGGATGAGATGCTGGAAGTTGATGATACACACAGCTTCAGAGCCCAGCCAGCGGTCAGACACGGCTCGGATGTAATACTGAGAAGGCATGGGCTCAAAGATGGGTATAGTGAAGACGACCTGCTGGGGCTCTCCACTTACAACCTGACAGTACCAGAGAGAACATATGATTAGAAACGCACACCGTAATGCATTTCACATTTCCAGCTCACTGAATGACATTGTGCTGTCTTCAGGAACCACATGCTCTACAAAACAAAAAAATTTAGCACGGTTTATGCATTTATAAACACATTGATAAGCCGATTTTCTTAAGAATATTTCATTTTAGTTGTTATTAAATTCATTTATTTATTTATTTTTAGCGGGAACACATCTTGCACTATAAGCAATAACAAAACAGATGATGCTACATTTAAAGGTGAAATGTGCAATTTAAAGCTACTTTTCCAGTATCTTCATGCTGTGATTTGGTATGAGGATTCTAGATTTGGGTTAGCTCATGTACATGTATCTTTACCTGTTTCTTATGCAGAAGGAAGTACTCGGAGTGGTAGATGTGGTTGTTGATGGGATCCTCCACCCATAACCACCAGGGCTCTCCCACTGAGCCATGGACCTGAGCAGGACCAGATGTGAAGAGTCACAAAAGTGATACAAAGAATAAAAAAACAGCAACAACATGCATTTATTTTTTTTCAAACAGATGTCCATTTAGAAGTTCACAGTAACAAAACACCTTCACGACAGTGGAAACTACTGTTTCCACGGAAACCACATGACCAAACTTACATTATAGACACCAAAATCACATGAGAACGATAAATATATCATTGTTATTACACAAAAAAAAAAAAACTTTTGCACTTTTAGTATCAGTGGTTTGATGCAAAATATAAAAACAACTAAATTAGAAATGAAATTAAAAAGGGGACAGAAAAATGATCTCTTGCTAATCTTTATCACAGCCCTATGGAAAGTATAAAGAGATCTGCTGATATAGAGGTCTGTGGTATTAGATGGCTTGTATTTAGCACTAAAGCGAGTGAAATCTTTATAGTCTGTTGAGTTGTAGCCTGGTTTACATTAAAGTGAGTGATATACGCATTGTCAGGCAGCTCGTATTAAAGCATCTGAATGACCAGAAAGCTTTTCGCTTTGCTCTCGGTTTGAGTAAATCTTCCTTGGGCTGTTTGATCTGAATCGCACAGCTTTATTCACATTAGAGATCTGAATTCAAGCCTGCTGGAGAACAGCATATCTAGCGCATTTTTCAGCATGCGCTGAAAACATTTACCAAATAAAACATGATTCCAAAACCCCAAATCTAATCAAGGGCCAAGACAAAATTGCCCCAGCTAACTGAACTGTAATAAATGAATACATGAAACCAAAAGAAAAAGAAGAGATCATACATTTGTGTGTTTGACAGAGAGAAACGAACAGATGATGCTTCAACAATGACAATACAAATCAAAAGAAATGTTTGTTTCTTAATTATGTGTTCATTTACATCACACATTTACATTTATCATTAAAAAATATATATAATTATTTATTATGTTATTAAACTATTTAATAACTATAAGCTAAACTGTCAAAACAGCAATGTAATGTAGCATGGACTTTATAAATATTCAAATCCTAATGACATTAATCCTGTATTTTGTATATATATATATACTGTAAATATTAAATGTATCAAACAGGGGTATATTGTCACGCCCTTGTCTGTGTTCTATGTCACAGTTCTGGTTTTGTTCTAGTAATTCCTATGTTTCCTTATTTGGTCATGTTCCTGTTCTTGTTTAGTTGATTAGTTAACCCTTGTCACCTGTGTTCCTCACCTGCCCTGCATTTACCCCTGTGAACTTAAGCCTTGTGTATTCTGTCCTGTTTGTCGATCGTCAATGTTAAATGGATGTGTGTAGCTCTTTGTTTCTTGTCCTTTGATTCTAGTAAAAATACTTGTTATATTTGACTACTGCGTCTCTGCCTGCTTCCTGCTACAACAACCGTGACATATATATTAGCATGCCTATTATTAACATATTGGCTGTTTATTAGTACTTATAAAGCATTTATTCTACATGAGCATGTTCTATGTATCCCTAACTACCTTACTTACTATTAATAAGCAGCTAATTAGCTAATAAAAAAATCAATAAATCAATCCTGGTTAAATATTGAAATATTTCTTTAACACCCCACCCCCCTCAAAAAAAGAAAAACTTACTGAACCCACATATTTGGTTGCTAGAGTCCTGTATGTTTTCTGTATTATATTTATATATATGACCTGCTGAGTGGATTACGGTAATGTTAATGACGTATTCATGAGGCAGAGCGCAGGTCATGCTCAGAGCATGTTGGCGGGTGATTAGTGTTGGCTGATGGTCATCCAGCTGTTGGGTGTCACGCTGGACGAGTTATGGTCACACAGGAGCACTGGGCACAGAGCGGCCCATCTGTGGCCCATCACAGCACTGGCCCTCAAGAGAACAATAGCAACAGATCTGGGCGTATTCAAGCCTTTGTGCTCTTAAACGCAGGGGAGGAGAGGAACAAATCAATGACTCCTTCAGCTCCTCCTGCCTAACCTGCTGTGTGTGTGTGTGTTACGGTGAGGTTATGTGCAATGAAGCATAATGTGCTCAGTACAAATATATGTCACAGATAAGCATTATTATCTCTTAATTCCCAAAGGCCCCATCATTCTATTTCACCAAAACATGCTTTGAAATGTTTTTATTTCTTTTAATTAAATTTAGAAACTGTAACCAAATTACATGACCATTCAGGTTTATATCAAAATTTTAGGAAAGGTAATTCACAGAAGCAACGTTTTGACAAAATCAAGTTGAAGTTATATATATATATAGAGAGAGAGAGAGATTTTGTCACAGTTTTGACTTTTAAATTTTTTTCTCTCTCTATTTATGACTTCTGTATCTCCACTATTTGTTTCTAATCATTTGGACTTATCTCAAAAAATGTCCTTATTTCAACATTTTTATATCATAATCTTGATTTAGGATGTCATAATTTCTTACATTTTATCAGAAATGGCCGTAATGCTCCGCTTCCGCTTTTCAATTATGATTTCTTTTTCAAAATGTACATTAAAGTTTGGGATCTCCTGTTCCAGGGAATCGAAAATCCAGATATTTTCCGAAGACTAACAGCAGCATGCAAAGCCCTGGGTAGGGTTGCCGTGGTTACCTGGTCATTCCACCTGAAGTCTGGGGTGATGCTGAGGCGAACGCGCAGGACAGTGCGTGTGATTGGTTGAATGCTGGACTCCATCAGGATGGCGGGTATCTGATGAACACACTGCTTCACCTTCAACCCAATGTTCACGTGATGCAACATGTGACCTGCGTGCACACACACACACACACACACACACACAAAAAATGAAGTAGAAAATTGGAATATTTGATCTTAAATGCCTATATTGAAGTCTGAAACTACCAACCGATCTCATCTTTGCCCATCTCTCTTAGTTTGTCCACCGTCAGGTTCCTCTCCTCCATTCTGGACAGCACTGAAGGGGGCAGCGCACTGAACTGTCGCAGCGGGTGGGCCCAGCCCCACAGACGCTTGTCTATCACTTTACACAGGTTCAGCAGACGGTAGGTCATGGCCGGCCAGCGCTTCCTCAGAGCGATCTCAAACAGAGCCCGCACGATACGAGCAGCATTCTGCAGCAAAAAGACAAAGAGACTCTCAATCACACAATCAAGTCAATCAAGAGGCTCACTGCCGATATGACAGCGCTCTTGGTCTGCACAGAGGCCATGTACACACTGCAGATAAATAGGACTGTTGTTTATCATGCTCGCAGGCACACTCTTGAACGAATAGCTGTTATTATACTGTAATTAAACTGTTATAAACTGTTAGTTGGCTAATAGCTGATATTGCCACTATAAATACAGTAATGCATTACAATAAACACAACAATTAAAGGAAAGGAGAAAATACACGTCTGCCTTCTGAAGTTGTGATGAAAGGAAACCACAGGAAAAAGAGGCACAGGTCTTGACTTATCTGCACATCATCCTACCAAATTTATTTATTTGTATTTTTCCTTTCCACCTACATATGGAAGTCTATTTCTGCCACATACCATAATAAGAATATATAAAAAGGGTCAAAAATAATAAAATAATATAGAAAGTTGAAGTACTAATTATGAAATGGGTCATATAACTTGTGAGACACAATTCATAATTTCAAGTGCATGAAAAGTTCAATTGTTTTAGTCAAGGTTCACTATTTCTGATTATTATGATTTTGCAAAATGTTGGATTTATGCCGTGCTTGTTACTTTTTATATCATAATTATGACTTACGTCAAGCTTTCGACTTACTAATGACTTCATATATTAGTATATGACTTTTGGTCTATTTTCTTTTACATATATGAATTTTGAATAAACCTCATATGAATACGAAAGTTTTATATTTACTAAGTATCTTCCCCTTTGACTTTCAACTTTTTATGCCATAATTATTACTTTTTATATCAATTTATATTTTTTTATGTCAAGGCCTGAGCCTGCCAAAATTGAATCTTTTTTTTTTTTTTTTTTTGAATCAAATTTTTTTTTTATCCACTGGAAGAAATATGCTTCCATGCCAAGTTAGATTCTGTAACACTCGATTGTTTTTTGTTCATTGATTTGCATGTATTCAAAATAGATTTTTATAATGAGACTATTTTAAGAGCATTATGTACTGTACGTGCACACACACGCACTTTACAAATGCCTAATTCACGTAATTATGATTAATTTATTGCACAACTAAAACATGTCTGTTAATAAGACGAGCTTTATTTAGCTGGTTGTGTAACTCAATAACAGCTACTTAGAGACGGGCAACATTACATAGCTAGCCTAATGCGGGAGCATCATTTCAAGCAGATTTATCAAGTACTATTCTCTTTTTTGGAGGTGGGGGGGGTTCAGCTTTTTAAAGGGCACCTTTAAATTTGGTTCATTATCTAGAACACATTTTATGGAATGACTAATGTTCATTTGCTTTGACTGCTGTCGGTATAAATCAGAGCCAAGCGGCTGTATGTTTGATGGTGGAGTGTGAGTTATGTTCAGATGGCTTTGAGAATCCAACATTACTTTGATCTATAAGGTGCAGGTTTACTCGTAGATCTGACTGCTATGATGGACTGATCTAGTCACTGATTGATTGAGCAGAAATGGCCGACTGTTAGCGAAGCCGGAGGACAAACACCTGCTGCTGTTTAACAGGCCTCGAGAGCAGCCCGACTCTTTCATCCGGCACTCGTCTGTATGGATGAGTACCAGCGGAACAGTCCCCTCGATCCAATTCACAACACTCCAGTGAAAGCACAGCACACTAAATACACAGCTTTGAACTTCGGATGAGCTTCGTGGAACCACATGCTTGTGTGGTTTAGGTTTTAATGATTTGATGACTTCATAGTGTTCAGTTATCACCATGCCTTGAAAAGGATTCCTAATTGCTGCTTTTGGAAATAAATGTATTTTTTAAGCTATACTGCCTAACTTTTAACTGAATCATCTGATCAAATAAGCTCACACTCTGCAGTCACATGCTGTGAACGAAAGGTCAGAGCCGTTCCGATCTACAGCTGAATGATGGGAAGACTCTCTCTCTCTCTCTCTCTGAACAGATGCAAAAACCATTGTGTGTGTATAGCTAAACATATATAGATATACATCTAAAATCTCTGAAGGATATCCAAACCTGAGCATCACACAGGGTCTGGATTTAAAATCAACATATGTTTGACACGGAAATGACTCCCACTGCCGGATCCCAGCTGCACATCTGAAATCAGCCGAATTAGGAGCAAAGAGGGAATTTATCAGAGCTATTTCAACTATCTGACCACATGGAAGCTGTTATCATGGAATCGCAGATATCAGAGATAGATGGCTTCCACAGAGAATCTGAGGATATCCCGTCTTAACCTCTTAGTCAGATAAACACTATTCACTCAGAATTTGCTCCTCCTTTCGTTGCGTGAGACAAAAACTGTATGTTGTTCACTCTGAGCATACAAAAACGATATCGATCAAAATGTCTGAAACACTCCTTTCTATGTAACACAATGTATTTGTTTTAAAGGAGAAAGCTAGTAGAATTTAGGGTGGTGGTATAACTGACCTCAGACCATTGAATCTGAAGATAGGAAAGTCCCATTCAAACGAGTTGCCGAAATGAAATCATTATTTACTTTCTATTTGATAAATAAGCAAAACCTTGAACTTAATCTGTAAAAAATCTGTGAAATAAAGAGATTAATTTAGAAAAAAGAAAACATGACAGAATAACGTGTCAGATACCGCATCTTTTGTAAAATTTAAATTCGGCTTTTCAATACCGACCAGATACACTGGGGAAACTTTATTTTTATTTATTGCATTTTAGAACCAAACTCTTCACATATATATATAATTTTTATTTTATTATTAAATAATTAATCAACTGATTTATTCATGACCCTTAATGTTTAGAATGATTAAACACGACATATATTGTTCAGACACAAACGTAAACTAAAACTAAACACATATATACTTCATGTGCCGTCTACGCTACAGTACATTTCTATTGGACTGCTTTATATTCTTGCACAACACAAAGCCTGCTCACTACGTTTGTGTCTCACCTGCGCTACATAGGAGAGGTCAGATATGAGGGAGAAGCTGTCCACCTCCCCGCGGCCTATGTACGTCTGGAGGAGGATGTTTATCTTGCCGTAGCCGTTCTCCACTCCTCCTGACGCAGGCAGCTCACAGAAATTACACAACATCGTCTCCAGTTCCTCCAGCTCCTCGTCACGAACCTGTGTGCGGTACAGAACCCATCAATACTCTTTTTTTCGTGACAACAATGAAATGAGGATTAGACTTAAAACAACGACTTTGACTACATCAACATGTTATATATCATGAAGAAAAAAGTAGAAATCTTTCTCTATTTTCTCAATATATTTATTAAAAACAAAGAAATAAATAGAACTTCACATGGCTTTCATGCTTTGTGTTGCCAGATATCAGAAGTTTACATCCCTATATAAACCAGGACCAGCTTTTTATTTTACCTTGCATCCAATGGTACGCATTCTGTCTAAAAACTGAGACAGCTTGTTTAAGTTCATTCCGTTAATTATTAAGTTAAGTTAATTAAACAAAGTCAGTATTCATTGGCTAAAACTGGACTAAAATTATTCCCATACAGTTATTCAACTAAAACGTGACTAAACAGAACAGGTTGATTTGACACAGGACTAAAGCACTTTATTTACTTTAGTTGCTAAAAATGGACCTGTGGTCATCTGATAACTCACCTTGATCTGCTCAAACTCTTCAGCTTTTGAAACAATGCTAAGAATATCTGCTTCAGTCTTCTGTGCATTGAAAAGTTCATTGAATGTCTGTGGAATATAAAGAAATGTACATGAATAAATGGTCACATATGCATGCAACACACATTTAACCATGGTCCAAATCCAGAGCCATTAAGTTTTGATAAGATTTTGTCTCTTCTGCTCACCGAGCAAAAGTTCAGTAAAACATTATTCAAATTTTAAAGAACTATCCTATTTTAAAAAGTAATTCATTCCTGGGATCAAAGATGAATTTTCAGCATCATTACTCCAGTCTACAGTGTCTTTTTTGTCTTTTCAGGATTATATGACAACGTTTGAGAAATATAATTTATTATTTATTTATTGTAGTGATTCCTTAAGCATTTACTAATGCATCATTCAAATCAACAGTTGTGCTTGTTAATGGTTAAAGCGCTCACGAACAACTATCGCATCATCAGTTTACATGAAAAAAGATCAATACATACTGTAATAAACGTTTTGTTCATTATTAGTTCATGTAAGTTAATACGTTAACTAACGAAATCTTATTGTAAAGTGTTATCAGTTTAATAAATCTTAAACTTTTGAACAATATGAACGAATATCGTGACTAAAACAAGCATGTAAATGCCTCTCTGAAAATGTCCTAACACCTAAACACTGTGTGCAGCCAATGAACTGCAAGCGACACGACTCTAGATTCCGAGTCTTACCTCGATGGTGTTGTACTTTATGTAGAAGTGGCTGGCTGTTCTGCCGAGGTCGGTGGATGCAAAGTAACCAGTCCTCTCGTCAAAACGGATCATCCGTGCTTTATCCAGCTTCCTTCCGGACTCCACGACTAACTCCTGCCTGTAGAGCTCTAACAGTGGGTCCATCTAAATAAAAGGGAATCAACACTTCTCTAATATTTCACGATAAAACATTTAGCTAAAATCATTGACAATACACATAAACACTGAGAAGCATCTAAAAAGGTGACACTCTGATGTGAGATTAGATCACTGGTAATATTATGGGAGCATGAGCACCTGATAGGCCTTGTGACTGATCCCGTAAGCGAGTGGATTGGCTCTCATTCGTACGTAAAGGTACGTGTAGCTCAGCCACCGGACAGCTTCATCAACATTAGTGACTGTCCCTAGAGCGATCTGCACAAAAAAACCAAGCACAAAATAAACACATTAAACCAAATCCTAGCGTTATCTGGAGGTGTGGTTCATGTTATACTATATGATGACTCATATGACACGCATAAACACAGAAATGCACATTGAAAGGTTTTAAGCTAGCCTTCAGCTGATGTTTGATGTCACAGCACCATCTGCTGAACAAACAGATCACGGGTCCTACTGAGATAGCCTTGTAGAGGCTGCCATCATGTGGTGGAGTAAAGGACAGCTCATCTATCTCAATGACTTCATCAAACCACTTCTTAATGAGTTTAATAAGCTCATTTTGTTATTTTATAATAATACATAGAAATATAAAATATTTATATATATATAAATGCAATAAATAAATAATTTGTGGCTCTACTTAGTATGCAAATTGAAAGTTTAAAAATATGTGTTTATTTATTAATTTTTTCATTCATTTGTCTTTAGTTTGAATGTATTTTAATTTTAAAATAAAACTCATTTTTGTGCTTTTGTGTATTTGCCATGAGAACATTTCTATTATTTAATTCCTTTTTTTTTGCCTTTGTATTGCAGTTTATTTGAGCTTTTTCTTAAGTTATAGATTTAGTTAAAAAAGAATACATTGCATTAATACACCTCTTCATTTTACATTTCTTACTTTCTTATAATGTTTTTTTTATTTATTTTTTTATATATATATATATATATATGTATTATTTATATTATATTTGTTAATATTTTGAACTGGATTTTATGTTTCAGTTTTTCTGTTAACTGTGTTGTGTTTTTTTTATTTAGTTTGTTTTAATGTTTAAATTGTATATATTTTTTAGTTTGATAGTATATTAAAGTACCTCCACTTAAAGCATACCTGTATGAAAATCAGAAAATAAATATGTTTTATATAACTCTATATATATATATATATATATATAGAGTTCTTGTTTAAAAAATATACGTGTGCGTGCTTTGTATATTTATGATGTATATATAAATACCAATGGCGGGTCGTCTGATATCAGGCCTTCTCTACATTAACTAATCCAACTCTTCTTAATACCATCATAATGATGCCATGACTATAGAAAACGCAAAATTAACACGGAATCGCAGTATAGCAGACTCATGTAACGTTGGCGTCACAGCTATGAAACGTACCACACATCATCTTTATTTAAGCCATTAACCTGACAAAACGACATTTATTAATTCAAACGTTTTTCTACCTTACAGATAGCATTGGTATAAGGTGATTACATGCGTTCTAAACTTGACCTAACGCTCTAACAAACTCTTACTGCTCTCTGTCTTCACGAGACTCCCTGCCAGTTTTGCCCACATGCTCACACAAGGCGGTCGAGAAAAGCATAACTTTATGTGTTTTAGAGTACACCTATGACTCTCATCTTCACGCTGAGTCTCCCGCTGGTCTGCTTCTGCCAGCGGCGCTGTGGCCAGAGGTAGACACCGGTTAATGCAGCTCAACTCGAAGACTGAGATAATCTTACGGAAACTTTAATCTGACTTTATATCTTGCACTGAAAATCTTCAATAACACACTGTACGCAGCACATACTGTACGGAACTTGGGAAACAATAATGATACTGCGAAAACAAATATGATTTACTGTGACGCTGTTTGCTCGCTTTGACTACTGTGCTTTCTGACCATCCAATCCAAGGATGAGGAAATGCTGACATTATCGTAAGCCTGCCACCTGGAAATCTGATTGGTTCATCCAACGTTTTCATTGCCTACAGTAGCCTCCGCTGGTGATTCTGAAGGCCTTGGGATTTCTATGACCCTGGCAACACGATTGCTGAAATACGATCGAACAAAAGCTCTCATATAAACACACTGCTGGGAGCAGCACATCCAAGAGAAAAGCTAGTGTATGAAATCAAGAGAATACTGAAGATCATTTAATAAAGTAATACTTAGTCAGTGATTCTGACCCTGACGGCCCACCACTGCATGTATACATTTAAAACATTTTGTAATGCTTATACATTAAACATATTTATTTATAATATAAATTCTATGTATATAAATATAGACATGTAAATACATGCACATATTTTCAAAATATATACTGTGTGTGTGTGTGTGTGTATTTATATATACATTAGAAATATACACAGACCACACATATCATGCATACTACCAAAAGCCTTTATTTTGGATGTGATTAATTGTTTGCCAGCACTAATATTAAATTAGTGCTCATATATATATATATATATATATATATATAGATATATATAAAATTTTATTTCAGTAAAGGTTTATTTAATTTAATTTGTATTTTTGTATTTAATAAAAAAGTTTTAGATTTCGTTAATGGTAATAATCTTGTTACAGTTCTTTAATATTTGTGTTGGCGTTTAGAAGCATAGACGAGGTGCGGATAATATTAAATATTACTCTAAAAGTCATCCTAGGCTCGTCACTGCAGACTTGCGTGTGGGGTTGTACCTCAGCGTTGAGGTTGTCGGCGAGACTCTGCTGGAACTGGCTCTCGATGGGGTTCTGCTGAGTCAGCAGCGTCAGGTAATGGCTCAGCTTGTCATGGGTTGTGATGATGGTTCCTTCACCATATTTATCAAACTGTGGCCGTCCAGCACGACCGAAGATCTGCATCACGTCCAGGATCCCCAGATCCACCAGCGCACCACGCTTGGCATCATAGATATTAGTGCCCTGACATCAGAGACAGGAATCATTTAAAACCATACTGGAGACTCCAGCATTGTGTTTAATAAAGCAGCATTTCACAAGCCTGCAACGATCTGCTCTGACCTTGATGATGACTGCGTGAGCGGGTAAATTAACACCCCAGGCCAGCGTGGCGGTGCACACCAGAACCTTAACGTATCCTCTGGAAAACATGTTCTCCATGAGCGTGCGGTCCTGCCGTAACATTCCAGCGTGATGGATACCAAACCCGTCCGGAAACATTTCCCTCATCTGCTTGTTCCTGGAGCGCTGCACCTGTGGCACACACACCGGTCTGGAATGAGCAGGGTACAACAAAGTAAGAGGCACACCTGTAAACTACTAGATGGCAGAAAAACTCACTGTTAAACTTTTCGAAACATCTGAGTATGTAACTAATAATTCATGTTTCTAAAGATCTTAAAAGATGAATAAAACACACACTACTGGAAGCAGTGCAACCAAGAGAAAAGCTCTGAACGGAGAATAAACTGGAAAATTGGACATATTGTTTTAAGCTTTAACTTTTACAAAAGCTATACTTTAGCTAAAGCATGTGTATAACCACTGGGTGCCTTTTGCCACTTATTTATTTTCCCAATGCTCAATTAAAATTCAATCATGAAATCATGCACCATATGAGAGCAGTGAAACGTATGACTTTAGTCTTGTTGCCAGCTTCTTACATGATTGGCAAATTCAGTAAAGCAGAGATGGAAACAAGTAGGTAACTGAGCAAAGACTATAAACATCTGCGTGATTTGCATACCTACATGCAAACATGCCAAAACTGAGCTTGAATTTTAATTGTGTAATTATTTTTTGGGCAGCATCTTGCTATTCAAAAACCTCTTTTAAATACCTGTATGACCAAGCTATTTGAAAATGGGCTAGTTTGCGCAACCTTTCTCAGTACGCAGTTTGTTAGTTGAGAAAGCGGTCATCTGAGATGGTTGTAAATAAGGCCTGAAACTGATATACTGTTAAAGGGTTACTCCAGCCCAAAATGAAAACTTTGTCATTAATCACTTACTCCCATGTTGTTCCAAACCCGTTCAAGCTTTGACGGTGTTTGGAACACAATTTAAGATGATTTGGATGAAAACCAGGAGGCATCGTGTGTTAGATGCAAATCAAATCAAAGTGTAAATACACGTACAAGAAGTATCGGTTGCACTTTATTTTAAGGTGTCATAATACAGAGTAATTAGTAGTAGCCATTGTTCTTACATGATGTACATGCAAAGAAACAGGGCAGTGTCATCCAGAATCACTCCTGCGCTCAATCCTCTCTCACCTGCTCGCGTGAACACTGTTTTGTCAGTCGTGGGGTGGGGCTTGGTGTTTTAGTTACAGTTAAACCACACAGCCCACCTCCCCCGCCGGCTGCAGCGACGACGATATCATCGTCCATTGCAATGTTTCACATTAGACATTGTACGATGCCAAATTGGTCCACATCGCCCAACCCTAATGTCCATCACAGATTATAGAAAGAGGCACATCTTGGTGGCAGGGATTTACATTTTAAACTTTAACGAGACTCGAATTAAGGCAGAGTAAACGACTCATTTTATCCGATCAGGTAGGGTACACGTCATTTTAAAATATTTCAATATTTTCATTTATATGAATTGTGTTTATAATTCATGTCGTATAAGATTTGGTCTCTTCCGCACATACCACGAGCAGGACAAACAATGCAGAAGAGTAATAACTACAACTGGGACTGTTATGGAGATAAAATAATGCCATAAAGATTTGCATGTGAAGAGTAAGTGTTGTGCAAGTGTACAAAAGATTGCAAGCGTACATTCAATTTGCAAGCGCAAGAAAAGATTTGTAAAGGCGCAAATCGAGATTCAAGCGTGAGGACAACAAGATGTGCAGTCTTGCGGGATTACCTTCATCTCCTAGCCAATCAAATGAGGTTTCCAGACTGTCGACGTACCCTTATCTGATTGCTTCATTTAACCTCCTGGGCAAGGCTTGGAAGTTATGTTATGTACATACCTTTTCTCCCCATAAAGTAATCCTGTGGAATAATGCTTACATATAATTATGTAATGAAAGCCATCTCCACAGGTTTATTTATGGTGAGGTAAGTAAATCTTTTCTTGCTCTTGCAAATTTAATGTACGCTTGCAATCTTATGTACACTTGCACAACAGGTACTCTTCACATGCAAATCTTTATGGCATTATTTTATACTGTCATATACATGGCATTCTAATGAAAAGAGAACACTATTATAATAAAACGCTGTTAATGTGTAGAGTTGATCTTTTACTGGAAACATTATTTACTCCGATCGTCTCTGCAAAGCGCGTCTGTTAAGTCACAAATGAACAGAATTAACACATTTTCCCTGTGTGTAATGATTAGGCTACTGTCGAATGACTGTCATGACCCTTTTCTTGCCCCGCCCCCAAACATATGATTCGAGTATGGGCAAGATTTTAAAATTCCGGTTCGACTGTGAAAATCCTTAGTCGGGGACACCCCAAGTAGCTTTGTTACAGACTGTTACATTCGCTATGTGTGAATCGTTGAATAAATCTGTTATTTTGGATTTCTTTCTGTACAAAAAGTAATCTTATGGCTTCATAACAATATGGTTGAACCACTGATGGCAGATTAAGTCTCACAGTTTTCATTCAAAACGTGTTAAAAAAGACAAATGAAGCTTTTATGGGTTTGGAACCACATTAGGGGTAAGTGATTAATGACTACATTTTCATTTTGGGGGTGAAGTAACCCTTTCAGTAATCCACTGGCAGGTTGAGTGCAACATCAAACCAGGGTGATCTCCAATGACTGCTAGTTGACATGGATTTACTTCGAAATAAAGTTCTGAATCTCACCAGTAGTAGTAAATCATCTGGGTACTTTTTACGTTTTATGAATAGTGTGAATTCAGACACACTACTGGGACGACTGCTTTATGCCTACTATGTAGTAGGGAAGTATGTGATTTCAGATGCAGCCTTAGGCCCACTCAATGGCATGAGCTGGACTTATTTCCACACAATGTCAGACAGTGGGAGTTTTTATTTTTTAGCCATTCCACTTGGCAGAAATGACAAACTCCTTTAAAACTAAAACCTAATGGTGAAATGAAAGCATGCAGAAAGATTTGCAGTGGCCTCGGAGTGCTGTGATTGAGATGTGTGTGGTTCTGACTGCCGATGAGGGTCGTGACCTGCGCTGGCAGCAACGTCCTCGCCATCAGACGCTTTGATCTTACTCTGCCCGAGTCTAAATGGAGGTCAACAGCAACAAGGCCTCAGAGCCGCTAAGAACAGCCCATTACAGACACGTCTGTCCCTCTCCAACCCATACAGAATACAAACTACAACAAAATCTGTCTTACTGCAGTGTCTCCTCAATACAAACACTCTCCATGGTGCTTTGAAATACTGTTGAGGGATCGCCGTATTCATTCACCATAACATGTAGAAAATATCGTGATATTGAAAAACCATGGTATTAGGATCATTTGAATAATCATTTAGTTAGAAACGAGCGCAGATCTATGCACACAAATCAACTTAAGACAGAGTTCACGAGTGTTTCATGAATCATTCTTGTTATGAATAATCGCACTTTGATAAACAACGACCACGCTCCAAAAACACCACACTGAGAAACTAAATCCGGCCAAAACAGGTAGTATCTCATTAAAGAGAACCTAATCTTACTCCAAAGGCACCTGTAAACCTTGTAATTGAAAATAATTCAGCTACATTCATTTATATGCATATTAAAATTGTGGTAAATATACACATTATAGCCTACTTGGTTCCCCTCACTCTGCAACAAATATTTAAAATGTTTTATGTTCTTCAAAACAACACAAGAACGGAAATTAAGTAAGTATAAAATGACATGTTAAACTATAAAATAAAACACAAAACAGACTATAGAGGCATTCATTATACACAGTGTACAAGCAAAACTGAAAGGGCAAATGTTTGTCATCCAACGCAAGATATAAAGCGTTCGTTCATTAATTACTCACTTTCATGTCCTTCCAAACCCTGAAGACCTTTGCTCATTTTCTGAACACAAATTAGGATATGTTTGATGAAGTCAGAGAGCCATCTGACCCTCAATAGACAACAATACAACTAAAATGATCCCAAGTCCAGAAACGTAGTAAAAACTTTTGCAATGCTACAAGAATATATATATATATATATATTTATTTTTTATTTTTTTACCCAAAGAAACTAAAATAACATTACAGTACTTTCCCCCTGAATTCGTCTTCGTCTTGTTCTTTCCCTGGACGTAAAAAAGGACGATTACGTCAAATTCATTAAAGCGTGGTTATGCGTCGCACTGTGATACTCCAACACAGTCTCATGACCAATTCGTACATATTCGTAGGAGGGGCCAAATTTGTGCTAATAAGTACTAATTCGTACGACCTCACTTGTACGATTGGTCAAAAACCACGTGATGGGTATGTTTAGGGACGCGGTTACGTTTAGGTCATTTGTACAAATTCATACGAATTGACATCACTCTTTATTCTAAATCGTACGTATTTTACGTGAAGTCGTACAAATTCAGACAAATTAGCCACTTTGTAAAATATGTACGAATTGGCGTGAGATCAGGTTGAATACTCTCCAAATTCTTGGAAGACGTAACTCACGGGAAAAGAACACTAATTAAATGATGTTATTTTTATCTTCTTTGAGCAACAACAACAACAACAACAAAAAGTATTCTTATTAGTGGTGGGCCGTTATTGGCGTTAACGAGACTCTTATCGCGCGATAAACAAAATATTGCTTAATATTAAACAAAAAATTAATCTCTTCACAAAGTTGGGTTGGAGTCTATACTACAAGCTATGGTGACTTTCACCTTTAGCGCGGATGTAGAGCCGAATTACACTGTAGCCTTATTCAGACGGGACTAGTTTTCTAAACTACTGTACGTGTGAGCTTCGATCCTTATC
>JAUMHG010000240.1:202685-215485 GCA_032359395.1 Enteromius anoplus
TGGTTTAAACTAAGCCATGTTTGTGAAACTGGGCCATTGTGTTGATAAATAATAAGATGGCAGTACTGACACACAGAAATCTCAAATATAATAGGTAGCACACAAATTCTGAATGCCTTTTGCAGATCTCAAATGAGCCATTTTAATCTAGATTAATTTAGATTTAAAAAAATAATCTATGCCCACCCCTAATTCTTATAGAGTCCCAAACCTGAAGTTCAGCCACTGATGTCACATGAACTGTGTTACCTATATTTACTAAATCTTTAGCCTATTATAGATTTAGTGTGGTCCTCTTTTTCTCTTCTCTTGCTACTGAATTAATGCTGCGGGTTGTTCACATTCTCTCAATTTAATAAACGAACCAATCATTTCTTCCTCTCCCTCTCTCTAATAACTCAAACCGTGTGTTTCAACCACGAAAAGATATCAATAAAACAGCTCGGAAACATGTATATAGCTTAACTGTACATTTACCTCAGGGAAGCCATTCAATGTCCGTACACTCATTAGTCAGCTAGAGAGAAGAGATGCATTTTGATAAATAAATGCATCATATCACATATTCATTTTATTTTTGATTTCATTATTTAAAGTTTTAATAAATCGTTTATGAAAAAAACTTTATATTGTTTATATTTCAACAAAACCTGGAGTACAAACCTAATTATATAATTAAGCTGATATAAAGTTTTAGCTTGGTTTTCAGTTGAATGAAAACATTACTGTTTCTTAGTTTTTTATTACTTCATTATGTGTACAGAAACGGTCTGCATTTTTACATTCTTAAACCCTCCCCAAGCAACCCAGAACAAAGTGCCTTTCAATAATAATAATTATGGTATTACATGATTGTTTTAAGAAGACCGTGTGTACAGTGTAAAATATCAGCTAATGAATACACAAGGTTAGTGTGTATACACAGTTTGAAACATGAAGGAAGATAACCCAGGATTGAGTTTACCTGGGGTTTAGAGTGACCTAGCGTTAACCGCTTCAGAAGAGGTGATCTGGTGTTAGTGAATGCCTGCCTCTGATTGGGTAACGAGCAATCAGCGTTTAAGTGGTGGAGTGGCACACAATTCAGTTTTAGAGGGCACTTTCTCTCTATTAATTCTCTTCTGCTTATGTCAGGTGATCAATATGCTGACTGACGGAATATAAAAGTGCTTCCATCAGTTATAGAACGGCAGGTGTAAGAATACCATCCTGTCTTATTGAGATAAACGTCTCATCGCTAACCACCGATCATTACACTGCTTAAATGAATTGCCCCTTCATCAGAAATTCAGCTCCAAAAAAGCCCTTCTGCTATTTCTGTTCTTCTCTAGGTCAATTTGGGGCTCCAATCAGCTGGTCTCTGTGGATCCGTGGATTCTATCAGAGCTATAATGAGAGCACTGCTCTCTGTTTTAATGTGGCCTCTGGCACAGCAGCAGCGTTCAGAGGACAAAGACGGGAGTAGTAACCGAACGTCATCTTTTTCTAAATTCTATATGCATTTAATGTGAGATTGTAGGAAGCTATTATGTCATTTTGTGTAATTGTTGTATTATAGCATATGCGATTTCATTACATCACCAGTACATCATCATTACATGTTTCCCAGCATGAGGCCATTTGATATGTGTCAATTTGACATAGTGGGAACACGCGAGAGCTGCCCGTCCATGGAAAACTAGATGGTTGCGAAGACATCAGAATCAGATTTTTTAGATAGCTATTTGGTTGCTAGGATGTTCTGGATGGTTGCTAAGGCAATTTAATGTACTGCCCTGTGGACTTTATTTCTGCACTTGAGCGCTGATAGGTTATAGGCAATTAAAACTCATTATTATTGATTATACGTTAATACAAACATGATTGGTCAACTAATCGCTTAAAACGAACGACAGAAAAAAGTGCGGTCGAGGGCACTTGATGACACACGTTTACACAAACTTAAACTGGAAACTTCACTTGTCCCTTCAAAAACAACCTTGAAGAGACAAGCAAGTAGAGAAAGCAACAGAGCCTGTCGCAAAACAAGAATCAATATCAGCATGGCTTTCTAGATGTGGCAACAGCTCCTGATCAGATATAAGACTGACCCGAAGATGACTGTTTTCTTGTTGGACAAGTAAGATATTTCAGAGGGTTGAAATTCAAAGTGCTGCTGAAACACAACAGTGTTGGGCACGTTGCTTTAAAAAAGTAAATCTTGTAAATAGTTATTGATAATTAATCAACAACTGTATTTACTGATGATAAGCTTTACCCTGTTGTAAATCCCAACGCCGAAACAGCTAAACGACGCTGTTAGGTGATTCCAGAAGAGAACGCCAACATGGAACTGGATTTTACAAATACATGCTTTGTTCAGCTCAAGCGCAATAAGCCCAGAATGTAAAGCAGCTGTTTCAGTTTCTCTCAACGTAGCACACATTTCCCATACTCACCAGCAGCTGAAAAACCCATCATCATCTCAGTAAATAAGTAATCACAATGTATAAAAAGGTAAACAAGAGAAACACCCAATGAAATGCACGGAAGAGTGTGTTTGAGATGGAGAGGAGCGGCATGCGTTCTCCAGGGCACCGGCAGGCTCACAGGAGGCTCTAATTGAAACGCTAAGGTTTGCTTTGAGGTGTCAGAGAGTATTAATGCCGCGCTCTCTGAGCGTAAGTTAAAGTGAGGCGGGGGCAGGCGCTCACGTTCTGAGGTTGGATTCAAGATGGCAGCGCATCGGCTCTCTGATCAAGGCTGATTAAGGGCCGCTGAAGAGAGATTATTTCCCTGCGCGCTAAGCAGAAGCCAGGGCTGCCTTCCACCGGCTGCGGCAGACAGCGCTGATTAGCCATTACTCTGCCTTAACACAAGCAGACAGTAGCCATACCGCACAGAGACACGGCACGCACCTCTGGGGTGATATAGATACTGAGACGTGACCAGATCTGAGCGAGCAGCCTGCAATGACCTCTGCTTCCGTATACAAAAAAAGAAATACTTTTAAAACAGTCTAGAATCGGCTAAATGAGAACTTGACAGATAACGAGTTTTAATACGTCCACCCTGGCAGGGACGTTTAGAGGATATTTGACCTGGCACCTCAAATCTCATTTTCTTAGCTGTCACTTCTGCTGCATTCCTGCTGACAACATACTATTCGTTTGGTTACAAACGCATCTCTTTTAGTGGAATTTCAATACATAAAGACATAGAATTAAACACTATGTAATTACCAGGTAATGGTCACATTGGCCAAACACTGGCAATGATAGTGATAAGAAAGGTGCACGACTTGATTGGTTTTGTCTTACAATTGCTGAAATTAGGTTTATTTACAAGGAAAGGGAGAAAAAAAAAAGAAAGGGATTCAAGCGAAAAGGAAATCAAACGAAAGGGAAATGGGGAAAGAAAAGAAAACACAAATAGGAAAGCAGAAAGGAAAAAAAAAACAGTAAAATAATGAAAATGAAAAGAAAAATCTGAAAAAAAGGGAATAAAAATGTAAAACAAAAGAAGGAGGTAGAAAATATGGGAAGATTTAAAGAAAGGAAATAAAAACAATGAGGAAGGGAAGATATCAAAAGGAAAAAGGCCAAGAAAAGGATTGAGTAAAAAGAGAGAAATGAAAGAAGGAAGAGGAGAAAGGAAAAAAAGGTCAAGCGATAAACAAGAAAATAAATGAAAAAATAAAAACGGAAAATGAAACTTTATAACATACTTATGATGACACATTTGTATTAACTCCGGTCGGAGAGATTAAAAGCAATTGCTTTCCCGCTGTTTGCTGGAAGTGCTCTACTTCCACACGCTTTCACAGAGACTGCCTGATCGTTTGGTTGTCTTAATTGTGCCGACGACACAACAAAGCCTTTTTGTCCTGCGACATCCTCACAGGAGAGGGAAGTTAAAAATAGTTGAAAGCACAATGAGCTAAATCTTCCAGACCTCTCCCACGAGGTCAAGAGGGCTCAGAAGACAGAAAGAGAAACTCTCCCGTCTGAGAGGCGGCCTGCTGTCATACTTGATGTTTCCTTCACAGAGAAGAAGGAGCTCGCAGCTCCCACCGATCAGTCCGTGCCAGATTCTACAGACTGCCGTGACGGCATTCGACTGCTTTAATCATCCGCACACACTCCTGTGATACGTCAGCGTGTGGATCTCTGCTCCGAGCACTAGGTGTCTCCTTTCATCCACCGATGAGAGAGAGAGAGAGAGAAAGATCTGACGCAGGGACAGCAGGCTGTGTGCAGGAGCGGAACTGAAAGAGTAAAATCTGGGTGCATGGGAGAGCGGGACAGGGGTCATCAGATGGGTTTGAACCAAGTCATGCTTTTAACGCAAGACAGATCAGTGAGGAAGACCCCGAAACAGAGCATCTTTACTTTCTTACATTTGGTTTCGGGTTAGAATAGCGTAAATCCATTTTTGACATTATAAATGCACACTTATAGTAGCTGCATTTAATTATATGCACTTGTAATTGGTTTCACTGGCTGCTTGCGACCCATCAGTTTGCAGCAATGAATCACACGCGGTCTTGAGGGTACAGGATCACATCCGCAGTAAAGCGCATCACTCATCGTGATGGCGCTGGTTATGTTGGTATGTCTTGCGCCGCCTACATAAACATAATAGTTGTGACAACACAACCTGAGGTGCTGTCTCCTGAATACTGTAATGTAGCATTACTGATGGGCAGCTCTGTGCTTAAGGCGAGTGAATGGGATATGAATAGTCAGAGGGCATGTGAAAGGATCTCTATTCATCATTTCTATTAATAGGTTGAGTCCTTCAAGCAGATCACCCTGAGAGATGGGCTTCTTGTACCTGTCGTTACCGTTCAGCATCAGCGGAATAATATGGGCGCATATAAAGGTGTTATTGAATATATTGTACTAATCTTTGACATTTTATAAAATGAATTGTGGATACTTTTTGGAACTGATTAATACAACGTACTATCATTCTAAGAGACAGTAAATATTTATAGATTACATTTCAGTTTAGGATATGGAACACTTACTTCACTACTACACTATGACTTTTCCCCAATAAATTCCAAATTTGCTGCTTTTTATTAGTTAGTAGGGTAGTTGTTAAGGTCATGTAGAATGATGTGCTTAATTACTACTAATAAGTGGCTAATATTCAACTAATAAGCAACTAGTTAAGAGACCCAAAAATAAAGTGTTACCAAAAATACTATAGAAAATACATCTCATGTTGAACAGCTTTTTTTGATAATAATTGTTCAAAATAAAATGTTTCTTGGCACCATGTCAGCATAATAGAATTATTTCTAATGCAGTGTGACTGAAACCTTCAAAATTCAGGTCATCACAGCATTAAATAAAGAAAAGAAGATTTATTTTTTTAAACACACAGGAAAAAAACAAGAATATATATATCTATATATATATATATAGTACAAAATTTGCATATTTTAATTATTTCTAAGGTGTCATTTAACTGAAAATCCTGCAGAAAATTCAGGTTTCCCATCAAAATATGAATTAAACATTAAAGAAAAAGTTATTTCACAATATTACAGTTTTACTATAAAATGCACCCCCATGAACATAAAAGGAAATTAATAATATAAACATATTTAATGAACTCCAATCAATACAAGCAAACAGATCATTAATTCAGAGTATTTTTCTGCACGTTGTGTTTCTGTTTAGGTGCAGCTAGTATTAACACCCATAAACACACTTAACCAGCTTGTTACAGTCACACAAACATATACACACGCAATTAAGAGATTGCAGCTCTTTACCAGCGAGCGTTTGGAGGCA
Source organism: Enteromius anoplus (assembly GCA_032359395.1). Classification (NCBI taxonomy): domain Eukaryota; kingdom Metazoa; phylum Chordata; class Actinopteri; order Cypriniformes; family Cyprinidae; genus Enteromius; species Enteromius anoplus. The sequence continues at coordinate 208,472 of JAUMHG010000240.1, forward strand.
CAGAGCGAAAAAAGCGCTTATAGAGGCTCTTATCTTAGAGGATGCATTAAGATATCTGAGCCTGATTGACAGCCTCTTCAAACGCACACGTAAAGCGTTTTAATGAGCATTATGGAGTATGCTCACCTCTGACTTTAACAGAATTATAAACAATCCTGCTTTATATAACTGACCTTACAGGTGATCTGTTTTCCCCCTCCATATTCATATGTGAGATTAAGAGGGCATTAATATTAATGAAGGATGATTTTCCTAAGTAAATAAGCTGTGTGTTATCAGAAGGTGAGTACTGAGAGCTCTCTCTCTTTCTCTCTCTCTCTCTGTGTGTGTGTGTGTGTGTGTGTGGTTAAGGTTTAAGAAGAGATATAGCGATGCTATAACACACAGAAATACACTTTACCTCACAACCCTCACAAACAGACTTTTATCAGAAGTATCACGGAGAGAATCTAGAACATATCACCAAAGTCCTTAAAGAAACACCCCTTAGATAGCACTGGCTGCCTCTAGTTGAGCTCTTTGAAAGGAAAGGAAAGGAAGTGACGTGGCCAGGTATGGTTTCCCAAACTAGGAGTTTGTGCTGTGCATTTAACCCATCCAAGTGAACCACCACACACACACACACAAACACACACACGGAGCAGAGGGCAGCCAGTGTTGCAGTGCCCGGGGAACGATGCCTTGCTCAAGGGTCTCCCCTCAGTCGTGGTATTAAAGGTGGAGAGAGAGAGAGAGAGAGCTGGTTATTTACTCCCCCCACCCCACAATCCCTGCCGGACCTTGGGCCACTGAATTTGTGCTATAACGCCAGAACTACACTAAAGTGTACACATAACTCATTAACAATGAACACAGTTTCATAACATTTTTAAATGATGTTATGTACAATACAAACCTATTTCTGCCCGAGCAGTGGCTTTGAGGATAACACTATGGTCTCATGTATTTAATGTCTGAAAAAACCTAAAATGTTGTTACCGTAATTTTTTTCGGTCGAATTTCAGCAAACACAGCTGGACACACCATTTTTTTTACAATGCATGGCTTAGTGCAAAGGTCAAATCCAAAAGTCTGGCATTATAAATAAATGCATTTGTGTGTTTCAGAGCAAAGTGCAGCATGTGAGCAGCTCATGATAACATGCGATTTCTCGGTAGTGGCTTGGTTTGCCGTAAATGCTGGTTATACAATTACTTTATCTCTGCTAGGCATTTGCATCGCTTGAAAAGGCATTTGAAAAATGCACCAAATACGCATTTATAAATCTGCGGCCTACAAGTAATAAGAATTTCAATCAGATTTTCAGCTGGAAGGCAAACATATTGATTATTTTATAGTCACATTGGTGTACAATTAAATTTTGTACACTATACAGTAGCACGGTAGACCATTTGCAATTAATATTATTATTAAAAATAATAATAATAAATCCCCCAAATCGTGCAGCCCTAGAAATGGGCCTTAAGTCTTTATAAACTGTTATTTCTTCATGTGGGATCAAAAATGGTATCGTACATTAATATTTTTAAGGTATTGCGACAAAGCTACTATGAAGTACAGTATGCGATATAAACTGAGCTGCAGACAAGTACTTCGATTTTAGGCAGCTTTATTTGTTGTTTTGCTGTTTAGTTATGTCATGTGGCGTTGCATTGCTCGCATCTGTTCTACAGTAGACGCCATGACTTGTAGAACTGATACAGAATCGAAAACACTCACACATAATGCAATGCATTAGTCGTGAGTAAAGTGTCTTTATTAGAGGCTTTAGAGTAATTAATTCACTTGATTATCAAAAAATGTTAATGTTCTGCGCGTTATAAAACATGTTGCGCTGGATTTCTGTGAAACATATAAGGTTACCATATAAAATATATAAAATTACTCACACTGTGATATGAGATTTTGGTCATACCGCCCACCGCTAGCAGATGGTTAACCGCAGCAGCCTGATAGATTTCATGCATAAAAGCCGCACTCATATAGAGATATCTATATAGACACACAAAACACATGCAGTCTGAACCTGAGGTGATGTAGCCGTGGGTCGAGCCCAGCTGTTTATTGATCCATCTGTCTTTCTGCACAGGTCTGGATCAGTCAAATCTATCCCAAGCCTCTGCAGAGGCCAGACACTCTTCTAGCACCAGTGTGTATCTAATGAAACCTGGACACAGTCAACACCAGGCAGGTGGACCCAATAACCCCCCCGCTGTCGGTTCTAACCACTGGACCTGTGTGAACACAGCACAATAACATGATGACAATCTGAAAATCTCTTAAAAGGGAAAACAGCAGCGACGTGACTGAGAAATCTGCATGGCCATGAACTCCTTCGTATTAGGACGAGGTGGAAAACTGATCTACGAATTGTAAACAGTCCTCTTTGTAACAGACTGGCATTGAATGGACACATCTTCAATATTTTGCAGCCTCTTGTTAAACATCACAGCTCATGATGGCATCCACTCTAAGTAATGCCCTTGATTCTATTGCTCAGAGAATTAAAGTTCCCTTTCTATTTATTTTAGCCTTTTGAGAGACTGACTGTTTACTATGAGAGTGGTACAGTCATTGACAGAAATCTGAATATATTATCTTCAGGAATCTCTCTCCTCCTTTCCATCCGAAAAAAAAAGGTGAAAATCAATATGGGTCTCAGGTCATAAAGGTCAGAGAAAGGGTGTCAAATCCTTTGAGAAATTTGAATTAAAACGATGGCTTCTGTTGGTGCGCCTGACATCAGAAGTAGCTGGGTGGAACCTTTAAAAAACATTTCCCAAGTATTAAAGTGCAGCACAATTCCTCTGACAAAACGTAAAGTGCAAATGAATGGGCTCTGTCCTCATCTAGTGCGTCTAAGTGCATCTTCAAAACGCAGCAGCCGGACGGCACACTCGAGCGCTGTTTGAATGTCAGCCTCTGCGGGGGCTCTAATTGCACACCCACTCCAGCTAATAGGGCAGCATCCAAAAGTTTAGTGCTGCATCGCCTTCAGGTTTCATTTCAAAGCATCCGCACCCGTTCGGCCCTCACAGGTACGTCTCCCGCCTGTGTTTACCATTCTCTCAGAAAGCGCCGCTGCTAGCATAGGTGACTGACCTCAATTTCTCTCACTTTTCTCTCCTGCCGAGCCGGTGAATAACTGCTCATAAATAACACCGCTTTGTTTGGCTGCGTCCGAGGACGGCTGAAGAGAGTCCGCTCTGAATTTCTTTGTCTTAAGCAGAAGTGCAATTTCTCTATGACGGCTATAGAATACGCAGGAAAGCGAGCGCTGAAGAGATTATTCTATTTATCCTCAAAGCCAAAGTGCCGACTCTCCAGAAAAAAAGGGGAAAAAAGATCCTTGCACCAAGCTCTAAGGGTGAAAACGGCACAGTGTAAAACCGCACTTTGATACGTTACCTGTTTCTCACACTGGCCGTAGTCCGGACCCTGGTCGACCTGGAAAAAGGACACCTCTCCTCGGTTCTTGGCCATCTCGATCAGACTCATGGAGGTGCGGACGGTGGAGTTGCGGGCATGTACAAACACCATCACCTAAAACAAACAGATAGCATTGGGTTAGGTTACGTTTGGGCTCTGGAAATCAGCTGAGAGTGAGCTGCCTGACAGAAACCAAACTTCATAAATGACTGAACTCTACATAGGAAGCAATTCAACAACTGAACTCATATTCCTGGCCCTGCCACTGCTTATTAATACTGTGCTTTTCAGGACTGAATGAAACTCCTTTCCTTCTTTACAAACTCAGTATTATACTGGGTCTATTGCATGCTAAAGTGAAACGGCGCATCTAGCCTCTAAGTTTTGGATTGTTCTCTCTCGATTGACAAAGCAGGAGCCTCATTCACAGCGAGCAGCATCAGATGTTCAGAAGGGCAGAGAGGCGTCTGTGTGCCATATTAGTCAAAGGACAAAAGAGGGTTGTAATTTTCCTATTACACTCAGGCTGCCCTTGTAAAGCAGTCAATACGCCAGACAAAAACAATCAATAACAGAAAAACAAGACAGTTATGAGATGGCAAAAGACCTCTCTGTTCTCACTGTCCTTTAACTGAAAGAACTGACAGTGTGAGAGACACTAGAGGAGGGAAATAAAGCCTACTGTTCTCTTTGCACATCATATTCTAAAATATTCATTCCCTACATGGTTTACTTTTCTCTACTGTGTGCATACAAAAATATGTATTTATTTTTTTACAGTACAGTGGGTGGTATTTATGGTGAGTAAATAATAGATTTTTTTAGTTTTTAAGGAACTCTTCTTATAAATAAAAATATGATTATCCGTTTCAATTAGCATTTTTTAGTAATTGAATACTTTCAATTAGTAATTTGACAGCAAAAACCCAAACATTTAAATTAAATGAAACACTTAAGTAAAAAAAAATATATAAAAAAATTAATAAAAGCCACATGTGTGTAATATTTTTCCACAATACAATTCTCGTGACATTTAATCAAAATAACTTGTTACATTTTTCTGTTTATGATTATTTTGTGTCTTCCCCTTAAATGAAATGAAATGCGTACTAAACCGCCAGTAGGTGGCAACATCTTCAATGACTCATCTTAACTAATAAGTGGTTCAGATGATTCAAAATTCAAAAACGTGAATCATTCATAAACGAAACGCTCTGTGTGCTACACATGCGACTGTTCTGCTGCCGTCTGTGTTTGGAACTATTTTCGTTAACCAAATGAAGCAAAAACAGTCGACTATATATCCCATCTCCATAGCTCCAAACACTCAACTAAAACTATTGTGCTCTTTAACTCTTTAAATTTGCAATCATGGTTTTCAAGGAACTTCCCTCTCTTGGTTGTGTCTTGGTTACTTAGGCTACAATTCTCACAAACATTTCACTGCAGTTAGGTGTTTTAATCAGATTAGTTGTCTGGTCGGGAAAGTACTTCAAAAATGTACTCGTCTCAGACAAGCATTAATATCGAGCTCTATTACTGTACATAAAACTGAACCCGCCAGAGTGGCTAGTGAGTGACTGTATGACCCGCCACAGCTGAAATCCACTCGCATTTGGTGGGTTGGTAGGTGTTAATGTCAAGCCCTGTATGTGTATATATTTATGTATGTAAAATTATTGCTGTTGTTATAAATGTATTTATTTTTTTTAATTTTCACAAATTTCCCGACAATATGTATGTATGTACGTACAGAAAAAAGGGAAAAGAATGAGAGTAATAGTTTGGATTTAATAATCAGATGAGATTTATTTCTATATGTTATTCTGTTAACACACATCATCTAATAATGTCAGTGTCAGTGTAACGAGTGATGTTGCCAAACAAGTTTTGGGAGGAGCTCTGACGCCTTCCCCTTAAATTGGCCTCCTCTTTCTCCCTTCTTCATCTCGTTACACATCCCTCCTCCACCGTTATTTCGCGTCTTCCTCCGGGGGGCGAGCGGGATTCGAGCCGGACGTCGAGCTCAGCCCTGGTTAGGGTTCTACCCCCTAGGGTTTCATCTTCGACGTCCCAGCTCGCTCCCCGGACAGCACACCAAATAAGGCTGATTGTTATAAGGAAGCGCGAACTCGTGAAATGAATGAAGACACAGAATGCAAGATGAAGCATTTGACTAAACAAATGAGCACCACTCCAGACATGTCACAATGAGGGTTTGGAGCCAGAGCAGAAGTGATTTTCGGTGCCACACTGAATTGCTGTGTGTAGATGTGCTGAGCGTTGTTGTTGTTCTGTTTGTTTTGGGCTTTATTTTGCCACGGTCAGTACCTGGAAACAGAGCCAGCACTTTGGCATTCATCACAATTGTTTAGGCCTGTGGATAATTGGTAGCTAATTAATTCATGATTGCTAATTTAAGAACAGCCTTCCAAAAAACACAAACATGTCCTTGACCACCTGCCAACATGTTTCTCACCAGCGCTCACCGCAATCTGCTCTTCCTCAGAGCACAGTGAGAGTGAGAGAGAAAGGGGAAGGAAAACATGGTTATTAGGGCTGTTTGGGGCTGGAAGGATGTGGAAACACTCTTCAGAAAACAGATTTAATGAGCTGATCGCTGTGACAAAGAAGTCATAAAAAAACAATAAATGACAATGAGAAGCGTGAAGGACTTATTTGGCATTTTTGGACTGTACTTTAATGTTCTTTTCACAATCCCTTCTGGCTGCGGGGTGTTTTATTGTTCATCCTACACAAATACCTCTCTTCCTGAAATAACTCCCATACTGTACTTTTTAAGGCAACTTTTCACATGTGGACCCACTGACCACCTGGTTATTGCCCTGTTGCAGGGTGTAGATGTGAATCTGTGGAACACATGTGTGAGAGTTTACATTTACTACTATTATACTATGTAAATATTGATTTATGTTAGTCGGAAAGTCTATTTAACATTGTACTGAACAATAACATTTTAAATTGCCAATAATTGTGACGGCTCTATTACTGGGACTCAATTTGCCAACATTTGATTGATATAGTTTCATTTACTCTACGGAACCTATAATTTCCTTGAGTTATAACTACACTGTAAAGATACATTCAAGAAAGCAGGTTATAAGACATACCCGGGTAAGTTTGAGTATAAGTGAAAGCATACCTTCAGCTTTCAGTTATATTGTTGTATTGTCATATTGCAGCCATTTGCTAAAATCATTTAAGGTCTGTTTTTTTCCTCAATGTACACTCAGGACCCCATATTGACAGAAAAACACAGAATTGTTGATCTTGAAGGTTCCATGGCCTTCTTCTATGAACTCTAAACTTAGAGTTTCTACTGGATTCAAGTTCTTTCTCTTAAACCAATTGAGAGTTCCCTTGGCTGTGTGTTTGGGATAATGCTTTATTGGGTGGTTGTTCTGCACGCTTGATAAACACACTACAGCAGGTTGAAAATGCAGTCCTTGCTAGAACCAAGCTAGGATGAGCATATTAGCCCGAGCATATCTACTGCGGGTGGCAGATCTTTTTCTTATTTAGCACCCAAACTCTGGAACAATTTACCAAATACTGTTCGGGAGG